>JACXGM010004617.1:0-29393 GCA_016801145.1 Umbra pygmaea | reverse complement strand
TTGCGGGCATTATATACTGTTGCCATGCGAACGGGCTCTGGAGTGCAAATCTAATTGCGATACGCATAATCGTGCAGCCCTAGTGACCAGACTGATCTGCATAAGTATATTTCTATGTCCATCTCCATCGACAATCTGTTGACCCATAAGCCCTCCAGCAGGACACCAAGAGGAGCATCCCTATATCCTGGACCCCGATCGACCGCGCCTCCTGACCCCGAACCCATGCAGCTTGGACGCTCGCCTTTGACCCCCTCGGAACGACAACGCAGATTCCGGGAAGGGCTGTGTCTCTATTGCGGGGAAAAACAACACCTAATAGAGAACTGTCCTGTCAGGCCACCCAGGAGGGGCTCTTCGACTGCCGCTACGGGAGGAAAGGTAGGCCCTTGTATTTCTTCCATTCCTGCTAGACAGCAGTTTAACTTACCGGTAACTCTTACTGTGGAGGGTGTTACAGTTACCATGAATGGTTTAGTTGACTCAGGAGTGGCAGGGAACTGTATCGATTGTAAACTGGCACAAACATTGGGTGTGGAATTAATAGCTCTTTCATTTCCCCTAAGGATTAACGCCTTGGATGGGCAACCATTTGGAACGGGAGTTATTACGCACCAGACAGTCCCAATCCTAATGACAGTGGGGGTTCTACATAAAGAACGTATTCAATTAATGTTATTATCTTCGTCAAGGGAACAGTTGATATTGGGATTCCCCTGGCTCTGTCAACATGATCCGACGATTTCCTGGAAGGAGGGGGAATTAAAAGCATGGAGTTCTGAATGCCTGAAAAATTGTATTACGGCAACCTGTCACGCCACCTCGATAGAGGAATGTCACCCCAAACCAGCTACCTATATACCTGAAGTGTACAACCAATATATAATGGTGTTTTCCAAGGAACAGGCAGCAGTCCTTCCACCGCACAGGTCTTGGGATTGCGCTATTGATCTCCTTGAAGACGCAGCGTACCCAAAAGGAAGGATCTATCCTCTGTCATTACCAGAGAAGGAATCATTAAACTCTTACGTAGAGGAATCGCTGCAACAGGGCACTATTCGGCCGTCTACATCGCCTGCTGCCTCCAGTTTTTTTTATCAAGAAAAAGGACGGTGGGCTCCGTCCTTGTATAGATTACCGGGATCTCAATGATGTTACTATTAAACATAGGTACCCTTTACCACTTATCCCAGCAGCCTTGGAACAGGTAGGGCAGGCAGGTATTTACACCAAATTAGATCTGCGCAGTGCGTACAATTTAGTGCGAATCAGAAAAGGGGATGAATGGAAGACTGCCTTCATAACGCACAAGGGTCATTATGAATACCGGGTGATGCCTTACGGCCTAACGAACGCTCCAGCCTGACCCGGCGCTCCCTTTTACTGTGGAGGTGGATGCCTCAGAGGTGGGGGTAGGTGCCGTGTTGTCTCAATGGAACAACGCTGATTCTAAGGTACACCCATGTGCTTTTTTCTCCCGCAAGCTGACTCCGTCAGAGCAAAATTATGACGTAGGTAACCGTGAGCTGCTGGCTATTAAACTGGCCTTAGAGGAGTGGCGTCATTGGTTGGAGGGGGCACGACATCCTTTCATAGTTCTCACGGATCATCGTAACCTGGAATATTTGAAAAGTGCCAAAAGACTCCACTCCCATCAAGCCAGGTGGTCATTCTTTTTCACTCGATTCAATCCACTGTGTCTTATCTTCCAGGAACTAAGATTGTTAAAGCTGATTCCCTGTCCCGATTATATGACCATTGCACAAAGCCTACGGTACCGGAACCCATACTGCCTGCTGCCTGCTGGGTAAGACCTATTCAGTGGGGGATTGATAACCTAGTGCAAAACGCTCTACTTACAGACCCCGCTCCTCCTGACACTCCTCCTGGGAAGACCTACGTACCGGCCTGTATCCGTCCCCGATTGCTGCAATGGTGTCATACGTCCCTCAGCACAGGACACCCAGGTATAACCCGAACCATCCAATTGCTGTCACAGAAATATTGGTGGGGGTCGCTCAGAGAGGATACTTCTGATTATGTACTGTCTTGTCCTATATGTGCCCAATCAAAAACCCCCGCTAGTTGCCTGAAGGAAAACTGCTCCCATTACCTGTGCCCAGTAGACCCTGGTCCCATGTAGCTATGGACTTTGTCACAGACTTACCCCTGTCCAATGGGTTCACCATCATATTAGTTATCATAGACAGGTTTTCAAAGATGTGCCGTCTCATTCCATTAACTAACCTGCCTAACGCTATTGAATTAGCGGAGTGTGTTTTCCAGAATGTTTTCCGGCTATACGGACTACCAGAGGATATTGTGTCGGATCGTGGCCCGCAGTTTATGTCGCGGGTGTGGAAGGCATTTTGGGATCGTTTGGGGGTGTCGGTCAGCCTGTCCTCTGGATATCACCCGGAATCTAACGGACAGACAGAACGCCTCAACCAGGTGGTTGGAACGTTCCTCAGACAGCAGTGTTCGTCATGTCCACATGTTTCCTGCCTTGGGTGGAATACGCCCAGAACTCCCTGGTCCAGTCATCTCTAGGTATGACTCCATTCCAATGTGTTTTAGGTTATCAACCCCCTTTATTCCCATGGGACACTGACCCTGCTCCGGTCGAGGCAGTTGAGGCCTGGTTCACTCGCAGCTCGCACGTCTGGGATGGCGCGCATCAACACCTGGAGCGCGCATCAGGCACCCAGAAGAGGCAGGCTGACCGGCGCCGTCGTCCGACTACTGTCTATCGACCTGGTCAACGGGTGTGGCTGTCTACACGGAACCTTCGGGGACAGTTGCCGCCCCGGAAGCTGGCTCAGAGGTACATTGGCCCTTTTAAGGTATTACGGCGTCTTAACCCAGTCACCTATCGCCTGCTATTGCCACGCCATTATCGTCTGTCCTCTGCCTTCCATGTGTCTCTCTTGAAGCCTGTGATTTACAGTCCTATGCACCCCCCTGTGGCGGTCCGTGGTCCTCCGGCTCCGTTGGAAGTGGATGGTGTCCCCGCGTATACAGTTCGGGAGCTGTTGGCCTCCTGTCGTTGCCAGAGGGGTTTGCAATATCTGGCGGATTGGGAGGGCTATGGTCCTGAGGAGAGGTCTTGGGTTCCTGCGGCGGACGTGCTGGACCCTGAGCTGCTGGCTGCCTTCCATTGGGACCATCCGGACATGCCTGCGCCTCGTCCTAGGGGTCGTCCTCCTTCTCGTCTCCCTCGTGCTTCTAGAGCCGCCCGTCGGGGAGGGGGTTCTGTAACGTCGCCAAGATCCTCAACGGTCACGAACGGACCATCACAGGCCGGTATACCTCAAGAACCAGACTCACATGAACGCATTCCCATAATCAGGTCACAATCACCAGAATTCTAAACACCTGCGAGCTTTTCTGCTTGGTATTTAAACTCTTCATGTTCCACTCACAGGTTGTGAGGTATTGTTTGTCAGTGAGCAACGTACTGAGCGTTTCTTCCATATTATTCTGCTATTACTGGTCTGACCTATTTTTCCCTGTTTTTGAGATTTGAGTTTTGGATTACCCTTTTGTACCATCGCCTGGATATTCCTGTATTGTGTTTGGACCCCTGCTTGTTCACCGGTTACGATCCTGCCAACTCCCTGCTGATGATCTTCTGTGTATGACCCTCTGCCTGTTCTGAGTATCTGAATAGTGTATCTGCCTTCTGCCTGTGAGACTACCAGAATCGTGTACCAGACCTCTGCCTGTGTGCCTACCAGTATCGTGTACAAGTCCTTGCCTTGTATTACTGCCTGTCCAGTTTACCTAACCTCAACCCGTCAGTCATCCTTTCTCCTGACTATTTCCAGTGGCCTTCCTGAACTAACATACATATTGTGTCAATTATTCATTACAATGCCCCACCATAGCGCCGGCGCTGAGACCAGCTCAGTCCCCAATCAGTACCAGGTGAAAGAGAGGAAGGCGCTACATAGCACACATAATAATCAACATTACATTCAATATAAAAAAATCAACAGTACCTAGGTACTGGCATATATAAACACAAACTAGCTACTATTTAAATATCTATGAATATATAATTGGTCCAATCTCTAAATTCATGTGGGCTGGATGTTGATCTAAGTTCAACCCTGGGCTGGATGTGACAATGGGCTACTAAATGCAGCTCAGATTTTACCAATATGGCTTCAAGGAGTCCACAAATGAACATGGCAAGGAAAGGATTGTATGAAGTTAAATATGATCCCTTGAAAATAAATGTTGCTCTGTACTGTAGAAACCACACTGAAATAATGTATGAATACAATAGAAGGACACATGGAATGTCCTTGTGAAGCTTAACGTACAGTAGCATTACTGTCTTTTGAGTCAGTGTCCCACATTTCTTTTTATCTCAGAATATATATGTCAGACATGTAGTTTGAATGTTGCCGGTTCAATTTTCGAAGGTGCCAAATGTCATTATTTCCTTGAGCAAGGCATTTTACCATATGCAGGGGCTATACATTATGCAGGGGGATGTCCCTGTATACACTGTGTCTACTAAATCAGGAGTTTTCAACCCTCTGTTCAGGGCATACCAGACATTCCACAGTTTAGCTGTAACCACTGAAGTAGCTCACCGGATTCAGTAATCAAGGTCCAAATCATTACATGATGAGTTTAATTAGGTGTGCTAGCTCAGTGGCAAGAGCTAAACCGTGGAACGTCTGGTGCGGCCCTAGGAGAGGTTTGAAAACCACTGTGCTAAATGATTAAAAAAGTAAATGGAAGTGCCTTCAATAGCAATGATAGACCTTACAATATTTTGCATTGCAAATGTATTCCTCAGAATGTATGTCAATGGTACATCTCAAAAACAATTGTGTAATTCTCAGAATTGATTAGATTATTTTAAAGCAGGGAACATAAATGCAACATTGTTTATAAATCCAACATGGCTAGTCTGGATTTTGGGCAGATGCCAGAGGGTTAGGGCCCTCGTTGGCCGCATGGGCCGGCCGGCCAATCAGAGCACGTATTTGTCACAGCCATGCAGCCCATTTAACTGTAAATGGCGGCCCGTATCATTTACCTCGGCCACGATTTCGAGCATCAATAGCAACGTCCTCGAGCTGCGCGCTGCGCCCTTGCCCCCTGCCGCCGGCGGATAGAAATGCCAGGGCCGTGTTTTGTCCCCAGACCGTCACTGCTTTGGGGGTTAATGTGAATTGGCAAATTTGGGGTTGTGACTAATTGTCAAAGACAGCTATTTAAAGTAACATTACTTTACTGTGCTGTAGGTAAGATGTCATCAAATGGCTTCAATATCTTACTATTTACTCACAGCACAAATATACAGTACTGCTCCCGACGAGCTGGCTGGTGCCTTGCATGGCTGACACCGCCGTCAGTGTATGAATGTGTGAATGAATGGGTGAGTGTTAGGTAATGTAAAGCGCTTTGGTGGCCATTGTTGGTCAGAAAAATGCGCTATATAAATGCAGTCCATTTACCATTTACCATTACTTTGGCTGATATACTATTATTGAACTTATTGTACCTCTGTCAGAAAAGTAGTATTTGGAATATAATTATTTTCAGTCACCAAAATTAAATGGCAGAGCTTAAATGCCTGAGAGTAGACAATTTTTGTGAGCCTTTTTTAATTCAATAGCTCTACCTTTACAACTAGTGGCCAAAATTGCATACTGCATATTTCAGATTAACAACACTTGTGAGATGTCCATTAGCAATAAAAAGGTTACAATGTAAACTTAAATATTGCCCTTACTGACATATGACCATCCAGACAGATAACTGATCAATGCAATGGGAACCCATTTGTATTGTAGTCGGATGAGCGGTGACGTAATAGGTCCTGCAACGCTTCCTGTTCTTGCCATCCTGACATACTGTACTGTAATTGAAATAGCAAGATATAGGCTAGCTTGCTGGATTGCTTAGCTTCTTTGTAAAATTTGCAACCATAATGTCAGAATATAATGACATATCAGTCTGTCTGTCAGGTTATTTTATCTGCAATAGTTGCTTTTGATCACAGGATCCCAAATTTAAATGCATTATGTTTCTCAAGTGAGCAACCCATACCTTTTTGAATTATCATAAACACAGCAAAAACGTCCTCCATATGTGTGTCTATTTACACATTATCTTTGTATGAACACTTACCATTGAGTTGCGTTCCTTATCTACTTCCTCACCAACTCTAAATAGCCCTGAACCCGACCAACAGAATTGATATTAACCATCCACAGCATGGGGATTATTTTGGTATAACCCCTCTGACACCACTTTCTCCATTTGTGCTTGGATGAAAGAGGTCTCACTCCCCCACATCGTGCCCACCTGTTGTAGCTGTCTGCTCCCTAAACTGACAGGGCAGGACACACAGGTCTGTACAAAATATAAACTAAACTCCATTAAGCACATTTATCCTGAAGAGATCTTCAGACAATCACAGATGCAAACAATATCTATTGCAAACCTCATGCAAGACATTGTCTCAGTTGTAGATTACAACCAACAAAAAAATTTCAGACACAGTAATCACTTCCTGATGATTGTGTCAGGGCAAAGAATGAACTTTTTGTTTCATCAGCCACTGAGCCTGGTGGGTGGAAGTAAAAACCTTTTACAATACATTATGCTGAGTATGCTGTGATTATTTTTGCTGAGTATTTCTGCGTGTGATAAACAAAAAAGTTGGATTCGATGGGTCTCAGCTGCAAAAACATGTCGTGGTTTACACCTTTCCAAAAAACAGAACATTACAACTAGCCCACTACATAAATTGAAATATTATACTTATGTTAATCCTATTATGAAAATTAAGACAAAGTTTGTGGATGTTGTACATTTTGTAACGGTCCATCCGTTTGATGACCCTTTATGCCCTGTTTACTGGAAATCGGCACCCCTGATCAAAACGTCTTCCCCTGGCTATAGGGCTCTGCTTTTTCATTGTATTTTGAATGGGGAGGGTCATGTTTTGTTTCAAATGCTTGGAGAGGGTGATGCAAAAATATTTTTTGCTTGGGGAGAGTCAACATTTTTCATATTTTTGGGGCGACCATCACCCCTGGTGTGACAAAACTGCAACTGGTCAGTGAAGAGCACTGTTTCCCCGTCCTGTCTGGTCCAGCGATGATCACACCTTTGACCATCAAAACCTACTGTAGGTATATCCTGAACATTTCAGTAGATATAATGGAAAAAAAGCCTTTCTGGTTATGGCAGGATGGCAAACTGGCTGTGAGGCTGAGTGGATATGGTTGTGGCTACGAATGCATGAGCTTTTGTCTTTGCTTGGCACCAGCTAATTTCTTTGAAATTAACATATTTTTCAAAGCTAAAATCTTGGATGTTTTCCTGTGCACACATTAGCTGCGGGTCCCACTTACAATACCCCTGCTTTACCACTGTGCTCTTTCCTTACCCTGTTCTAATCCATGTATGTCTGTGTCTTTTTCTATGTATGTCTGTGTATTTTTCTGAACAGCTGAAAAATAAGAACTAACGAAGAAGGGCCATGTTTTAGGAAGTTAAAACAATAATTGTATGCATTTTTACTTGTATGCATTTATAATTTGAAGTTTTAACATGTAATTCTTACTTCATCTTGCTTGAGATGTTGTAATGAAAAGTATAATTCACTGCCATTATATGCATAGGAATACACATACGGCAATCACCTGTGTCTTTTGTTCCAAAACGCATTTAGGAAAATAATGTTTTTAAGAAATTACATTATTCATTAGAAGTGTAGAAGGTGGGGTGAACATGAATAAACTATGGGTTGTTAATATGACTAGAGTAGTTCTGTGGTTTGCTAAATGACTCCATATTAGTTAGCATTTATACAATTATTTTCTAAAACATGTACATGGACTATATGCTACAGTACATGTAACAATGAAAAATAATTAAAAGAAAGAAATTAGAAGAATTATTTTTTTTTAAGTTTACAAACCCATTTGTTGTTATATTCTTTATAATTTCACTTTAAAATGTAATTGATCCACTCATTAATTGACACCATTAATTGTAATTATAGTGTAAATGAATAGGTGCATATGATAGGGATAATGAAGGGATAATTAAAAGGGTAAAATTAATTAATTTATGAAAAAAATCCATTAAAAATACTCTTTAATCATTCATTTTTCAATGGTGTTAATCTGACCTTTTAAACGAATGGACCAATTAAGGGGTTTACATTTTGTATTAATTTATTATTACTTTATTCATATTATTGGATTTGTTATGATTTCAGGGGCAGTTAAAGGCAAAATTAATTATATTTTAAGAGGTTCATGTTTCATACTGTATAAAAGCAAGAAGAAAGAAGACATTAGGACATATTACTGGTGTCTGCAAGGATGCTGGTTTGAGACCCAGAGTGCCCACTCCCCTGTATAACATTCCCCATAGGTCATTGCTGCAAATAACAATTCGTCATTAACCAACTTCCCTGGTTGAGTCATGATAAAAAGAAAAAACATTGCCATCCAAATATTTTACAATATCTGGTAGAGATGCCAAGAGGCATTTTGGCAATAATTTACTTTCTAAAAATATGAAATTCCCCCAGAAGTCTTCCAAATATTTGAATAAGTTCATCATTTTTATCTGTGTTATGTACTATATCTAAATAAAGTTAGCAAAACTTAGATATCTCTGTAAAGCCATTGCTAAAACAGTTATACATAGAGCACTTATTGTGACACACTTTTACCATATTCAGTCCAGTAACAATAGTGTCGAGAAAGGTTTGGTCAGAGCCAAGATGCCATGCTGTCGTCTAATTGCAACTCCAGTATTCTGCCTCTCTCTCCACTCAATGGGGACACAACCAAACCACTTGCTCTTGCTTCTACAAAAGCAGTGCTATTCAATTACATGGCTTTTTATGTCAGTTTATTTGTAATTACAAAGGAATAAAAAAATGTCTGCTTCAAAGAAAAGGCCAAATAATTTGTATTGAATTTTATGGATTTGAGTTGAAAAACGATTAAAGTTATACTCTTCGACCTGAGTACCTATGCCACTAACCTTTCCAACACAAGTTTCAACATGTTTGTTTATTGATTGCCCTTTTAGTACGGGAAATCCATAGATTTCCCAACATCCCTTCATCACAAAAACAAACAAATTAAATAATAGTTCAAAGTCCACTACTGTCAAATGTCTGTCCCTACCATTCAGCCCCCAAACTGAATTAGATTATGCTAAACTAATCTCTTTGAGTGACAAATCTATCTGTATGCAGTGTAGCGAAGGAGGGTTTTTTGTGCCACAAAACTAAAAATAGTAACTGCTGGGATACAAATATAAAAGTGTATTTCAGTTGTGAATCTTGAAAACCAGAGATCAAAATGAGCTTGGTTAACACTTCATATTTAAGGCTGGTAGTGTTAAGTGGAATACATATTTAGTAATGTTGAGTCCGGTGAATTGATATGCTGTATGTTTGTACCTTGTAGCAAGTAAGGATCCTGAATCAGCCTGGACAGTTCACAATTTACCAAGCCAGAATGAATAACTGTCTTTTCCTCCTCTTTAAAAGACAGGCCAGGGCTGACCTGAAGTTGGTTTGAGTTGATTAAATGTGGGGTCAGCTGTCCATGACTCCAGGAAGATTCCAGAAGGGGTGTCTCCTAGCTGTTTGTAAGCTCTTATCACATCCTAGATATTTCAACAAACCTGAGGGCTTGGATCTTCTCAGACTACATTGCTCTGTGTCAGCACTCAAGGGAGTTGAGGGACAGAACCCAAGAAGGGGAAAAGGTGACATTATAATCAACAGTCACAACGTTATGTTATAATGGTTTCAGTCAATGCTTCGTAGCACAGCTGTAATCTATTTCAAATTGCTATATTTAAGTCTCCAACTTCTGATATGGCATGTTTTGGTGTAAATCTGGATTCAATTTGCAAAGCACCAGAATAAACAGTCTACATTATGTGGTTACACTTTTTTACAGTTGAATCCAGTAGTCTACCTTTGAATGTAATTCAGCCTATCAAATCACATACACTTTTAATGTGCTACACTTGTCAAACCACTCTAAAGTGTTTACTATAGTATAGTGTCTGAGGAAGAACAGATGAAAATTTGTTTCCTGTCAGATATGATCCATATAACTGCAGCTGTGGTCCACTTTAATACATTCAAAACATTCAGTAAAATGAGTACAAGTCTACTGTACTGTCGCACTAATGACAACAAGTGTTAACTACAGGTTAATATTACATGGGTTTATTACATTCAATATTCTTAAATGTTATCAAAAGTGGAACTATTTAAATACATTCATTATATTTCATGTAAAATATTAACTTATTTTGTATTAGGATATTCAATTACTTTTTGCTTACAATTATCTCTTAATTTAATTGAATAGGTTTGCATTCTATATTCCTTTTATAAAATGGATTTACACTGTGGTAACAATACAGTGGAACTGAGCCTTTAATATGTTCTTGCAGACTTTCGGCTTTCTGAGCCTTACCCTTTTTGCCTTTCACCCTTTGTCGGTGGATCAAAGGAGTTTGTTTTTCTACATGCTTTACTTTTCTTTAGCAGGTGAGCACAATAACAATTTATTATTTGCAGTAACGGTATTTAAGGATATTATATGCATTGATTAAAATTAAGACAGTACAAAACAGAAATCTTTTATGGATTAGTAACTGTCTATCATTTCTCACACAGAGAAAATACAGTAGACATGTAAAAGTGGTACTTTTTATTCCACTAATGCAGCAAAAACAAAATACAGATCCTTCTCAAGAAATTAGCATATTGTGATAAAGTTCATTATTTTCCATAATGTAATGATAAAAATTAAACTTTCATATATTTTAGATTCATTGCACACCAACTGAAATATTTCAGGTCATTTATTGTTTAAATACTGATGATTTTGGCTCATGAAAATGTACAGCTCATGAAAACCCAAAATTCCTATCTCAAAGAATTAGCATATTTCATCTGACCAATAAAGGAAGTGTTTGTAATACAAAAAAAAGGAGAAAAAGTCAACCTTCAAATAATTATGTTCAGTTATGCACTCAATACTTGGTCGGGAATCCTTTTGCAGAAATGACTGCTTCAATGCGGCGTGGCATGGAGGAAATCAGCCTGTGGCACTGCTGAGGTGTGATGGAGGCCCAGGATGCTTCGATAGTGGCCTTAAGCTCATCCAGAGTGTTGGGTCTTGCGTCTCTCAACTTCCTCTTCACAATATCCCACAGATTCTGTATGGGGTTCAGGTCAGGAGATTTGGCAGGCCAATTGAGCACAGTAATACCATGGTCAGTAAACCATTTACTAGTGGTTTTGGCACTGTGAGCAGGTGCCAGGTCATGCTGAAAAATGAAATCTTCATCTCCATGAAGCTTTTCAGCAGATGGAAGCATGAAATGCTCCAAAATCTCCTGATAGCTAGCTGCATTGACCCTGCCCTTGATAAAACACAGTGGACCAACACCATCAGCTGACATGGCACCCCAGACCATCACTGACTGTGGGTACTTGACACTGGTTTTCAGGCATTTTGGCATTTCCTTCTCCCCAGTCTTCCTTCAGACTCTAGCACCTTGATTTCCAAATGACATGCAAAATTTGTTGTTGTTTTGTTGTGCTGCTTCTCTGTAGCCCAGGTAAGGCGCTTCTGCCGCTGTTTCTGGTTCAAAAGTGGCTTGACCTGAGGAATGTGGCACATGTAGCCCATTTCCTGCACACGCCTGTGCACGGTGGCTCTGGATGTTTGTACTCCAGACTCAGTCCACTGCTTCCGCAGTTCATCCAAGGTCTGGAATTGGTCCTTCTCCACAATCTTCCTCAGGTTCCGGTCACCTCTTGTTGTTGTGCAGCGTTTTTTGCCACACTTTTTCCTTCCCACAAACTTCCCACTGAGGTGCCTTGATACAGCACTCTGTGAACAGCCTATTTGTTCAGAACTTTCTTTCTGTGTCTTACCATCTTGCTTGAGGGTGTCAATGATGGCCTTCTGGACAGCAGTCAGGTCGGCAGTCTTACCCATGATTGCGGTTTTGAGTAATGAAACATGCTGGGAGTTTTTAAAAGCCTCAGGAATCTTTTGCAGGTGTTTAGAGTTAATTACTTGATTCAGATGATTAGGTTAATAGCTCGTTTAGAGATCCTTTTCATGATATGCTAATTCTTTGAGATGAGCTGTATGCCAAAATCATCAGTATTAAAACAATAAATGACCTGAAATATTTCAGTTGGTGTGCAATGAATAAAAAATATATGAAAGTTTAATTTTTATCATTACATTATGGAAAATAATGAAGTTTATCACAATATGCTGATTTCTTGAGAAGGACCTGTATATACAGTAGTGCCTGTGTACAGCTATGAGTTAGTTTTGGACAGTCATTTAATAGATGGAATGCATGAAGAGACTTTAATCCTGGATATATTTGGAAAAAAGCTAAGGTTGTTTGCCAAACGTGAGCAAAGAAAATAAAATGGAAACTACTGTATTTAACAGGGCCAAGTTCAGTCAGTGTATCTGTGCTACAGTATATTAACTATTTAGCACCTCCTGACAATAATTAACCAACATTCCGCGCATGTCTGGGTTTTAGAAATCTTTGGGACTCTGGAGGAGTACCAAAACTGTGAACTTGGTCTAACATGAATAACAGCTCTGTTTCAAATTATGAGAATGGCTAATAGATTTAAATAAACATCATTAGAAAAAGATGTAGCGGTACCATAAGGAAGTAAATGGGTTTTCCAATATCAGCCCTTGCATTTGAAATAAATACAAAGGTTCAAGAGGATCTGCAGAAATGTCTTTAAATTTCCTCTTTTGACTACAGTTTGGATTTCATACCAAAAGAAACAATGACACACGGAACCTTTATTATTTTCTCACTGTGGGTCAATCGCTCTGTGGACTCACATGGCTGTGTCATGGCTCTGTGGACTCACATGGCTGTGTCATGGCTCTGTGGACTCACATGGCTATGTCATGGCTCTGTGGACTCACATTGCTGTGTCATGGCTCTTCATTGATTTTTTGTTCTCCTTTTAACAGGTTACTTAGATAGAGCTGAGATAGGACTTTGATAAGACTTTCCCATAAATGTGCTGGTATAAAGACATTACTGTAAACCTTGTTGTCAGGTCTTCTTTGTGCATAAAGTCAAAGGTTTGAGAAGACTCAGGAAGAGAGGATATTATCTTTCTCTGTCTCTGGCCCAGGCCTCGTTATTCATGGTACTTAAGCCCCTACTTAGAGCTATCTGCCAAGAGGACAGACCTAAATAGCCTATTGTAATGCACTGCACCACACTCATAAACTAACTCTCCCTAGACCGGCACATAGAGCAGCTGTGTCAGTTAAGGGTTGGGGGGAGTAAGAGATATCACCACCAGCTAAAATTATATGGTAAAATATTTGCATTATATGAACTCATTTCCATGGACATGCAGGTACTGTAGGTAGGAAAGGGGAAATTGGTGGGGGAGGGTTTTTTGCTTCAACATGTTTAGATTGATGATGTTCATGGCTTTGTACGTAACTGTAGTCGTAACTCATCTCACCAGAAAGGGAACAGCAGCTGGCGATGCTATTCTAACCTCTGCGCTGATGAGCAATAAATTAACAGAAAGTGAATTCAGAGGAGGTCCAAGATCACATGATACCTCTCATGGAGGAATCTCCCCAAGGGTGTTATGTTGCCCTCAATATTCAAAGCAGGTAAATTGGGATTATATACTGATGGAATTACATGTTTTCTGTATCTGAAGAGTACTGAAAAGCATACATTAAACCCCTGTACTGTGTACTTGACATAGTATTATTTGCCAAATAATATATAATGTAGCTACTTTGTAAGTTATATTCCCTTGTTAGTTTTTCTTACACATAGCATATCCAACTTAGCTCTAGTGTAATGGGAACATTTTTTAACACAGAGAGATATGCTCTTGCTTTCCAAATTCATTGGTCAAGTCAAGCTTATTTCATCCAGAGAAACTGAAATTCTCCTGTAATACGCAGAAGTATGGTAGGCTAACAGCTTCCAATGTACTACTTCTAACCAAGCACTGAAACTACTACTAAAACTGTAACAAACATAATTGAAAATAAAATAGAAGTAAATATATTAAAGATAGATCAATGTGGATTATGAAAATTGTAAATCAATTAGAAAACGTGAAAACGAATAGAAATACAGACAAATGCAAAAAAAGTACACTGAGTAAATAGATAGAAACCAGATAGTGTAACCCCATAACGAGTCCATCTTTCTAAACCCAAATGTCTATCTTTTGACCCAAAAATCCTTGGAAGCGTTCGGCATGTCCCAATAATTTAGCACAGATGTGAAGTGTGATTCAGCACAAGTAGCAGCTGACACGTGAGAATTCCTTCTAGTATGTGCTGATAGAAGTTATATTCTTCTTAAATGCGTACAATGGAGTGCATATCTCACCCATCTTATCCATATTAATCTTAGATAAGTGCAAATAGAAAAGGATAAGACAATTTATTTGCATTTGGCAGAATGCTTCAGCAGCATCCTCCTTCCAAAACTACCGTCATAAGGCTTATTTGTCATCTATCTGTCAATTTCTGCTGATGATTCCACAACAAAGCCCCGGGGAATTTCAGGGAAAATAAACATTTTATTGCTCCAACATATCGATAACATTATGCAGATTACTGTGTCTTTTAGCTCATTCCTCCCTGACAAATTAGTGTTGCAAACAATATAGGTGGGGTCACACAAGGTACACACTGCTATATTTGGGCAGGTTATGTGGGCGTAGAGTTCATGTTTGTAATGCATGTGTGTTTTGAAGGAGGTATGTGGAAAACATTGGACAATACAAACCAGCTGCCTAGCTAAACCCATAGGAACACGCTGAGCCCAAGAGGAGCAGTTTTATTGGGAAGCTGAGAACTTGATCCGACTAGCGCTAACAAACAGAACGATTTGCTACATAGCAATAGACACTGTCCCATGGTGGGCAGATTGTGATCTGTGATTTCTATAAAGATGATTACAAGCAGACTGGTCTGCCCTCGTTAACATTTCACCAAATGTGAAACATCACAAACATGTTTCCCCATCTTTACACCGTGAAACGCACACAGTCAACACACACTACTAACATAGCGGCATCACTGTTGCCCTTTTCCCCATCCCCCATTAGCCATGGGTAAAATTAGACTCACAAATCCTGTCCTACCTTGGATGCTATATCTTTCTGTCCATCAACATTACAGGCTGTTAACGGTCTCACTTACCGTTAGCATTCCAACGTATCACTGGTAACTGGATAGTGCGAGGGAGGAACAAGCCTACAATTTCCGTCATAAAACGTTCATATGGACTTTGCCGACACCTGAGAGTCCAATTAGCTTTTTTGTCTATGAGGCTTAAGAATCAGATAGCACAGCATTAATTCACCTCTAACACAACCTGATAAGGGGTAAGAATATATTCCTTAGTCAATTATGAACTTTTAAAGGGGATTTCATCGGATTTAGCTGTAGAATAATTTGGTCTGTTAATCTACAAGTGGTCTGTTTTATTTACGAACCATTAAAACCTTTTTAAGGCATTGTACCAGTGAATCAATCTATACATCAATGGCTGGTGTTCTGTCTAGCTATCATCATTTTTTGCTGTGCTTAAAAAGAAGATATCTCATATTGCTGAAACCAATACAACAGAGTGGGTGTCGAATAAATTAGGTACATTTATCGTCTTTCATTTACGAGACTGCATATTTTTGAATGGCCATTGCTTTAGCTGTAACTTGATCACAACAGTTAATAGCTAGCATGCTTTCTTTATGTAAGTCTATTATCAGTAGGACGAGTAGGCACCATGGTCTATAGACATGGCTTGACCTAAGCACATGCAAGCAGTAAGCATCTACATACAAATATTTATATTAAGCATTACATACACCAGTAAAACCAACTTCAATGTAATACGTAAAGATTTTTTCCCTAATGTAGGAGATAGCTGAATTACAGTACAAGTGCAGTATTATTAAAATTAAATTTCCCCCTGCACATCATGGATTTGTCCAACGCTGTTAAACAAGTTTGAAAAACTTAAACTACAAACGGTAACTTCATTGGCTGACATTATTTTATATATTTTTGTATGTTTTCTCTAATGCCCAGATCACACCAACAGCATAAAAAACGTGAACAACCAGAAGTTGATTCATTTATAATGGAACACTGTGCTTGCCTTCCAGCATTGCAGTGTATTTATTTGCCGTAGTTGGATTTATCAAACATATCCATCTAGTTTTATGCTGAATTGGCTTGTCAGAAGTGGGAACAATAGGCAAATTTGAACTTCTGTTTCACATACAGTACTGTGCAAAAACTCTTAGTCACCCTATATATTGTTTGACTCAAATCTAATTGTAATGATTCCGTTTTTGTGTTCTGTATTACTGTGTCAGTGTCACAATGTCCCCGGTGTCTGTGTGTTTAGTTTGGTTAGTTCTGTTCTTTGTTATGTTAGTTCAGTGTTTCATGTCTTTAGTGGTTTCTCCCCTATGTGTTTTGTTTTGATTCAGTTTCCCGCTTTTATTTAACATGACCCTGTCACATGTTTTAGTGGTGTAATCGGTTTTGTTGATTAGTCCCCAGCTGCACGCCCTTCCCTCGTTAGTTAGGTACAGTGCCCTGCGAAAGTAATCGGTCCCCTTGAACATTTCAACCTTTTGCCACATTTCAGGGTTCAAACATAAAGATATAAAACTGTAATTTTTTGTGAAGAAGCAATGAACAAGTGGGACACAATCATCAAGTGGAATGAAATTTATTGGATATTTCAAACTTTTTTAACAAATAAAAAACTGACAAATTGGGCGAGCAAAATTATTCAGCCCCTTTACTTTCAGTGCAGCAAACTCTCTCCAGAAGTTCAGTGAGGATCTCTGAATGATCCAATGTTGACCTAAATGACTAATGATGATAAATATAATCCACCTGTGTGTAATCAAGTCTCTGTATGAATGCACCTGCTCTGTGAGTCTCAGAGGTCCGTTGAAAGCACAGAGAGCATCATGAAGAACAAGGAACACACCCGGCAGGTCCGAGATACTGTTGTGGAGAAGTTTAAAGCCGGATTTGGATACAGAAAGATTTCCCAAGCTTTAAACATCCCAAGGAGCACTGTGCAAGCGATAATATTTAAATGGAAGGAGTATCAGACCACTGCAAATCTACCAAGACCCGGCCAGCCCTCTAAACTTTCAGCTCATACAAGGAGAAGACTGATCAGAGATGAAGCCAAGAGGCCCATGATCACTCTGGATGAACTGCAGAGATCTACAGCTGAGGTGGGCGAGTCTGTCCATAGGAAAATAATCAGTCGTATACTGCACATATCTGGCCTTTATGGAAGAGTGGCAAGAAGAAAGCCATTTCTGAAAGATATCCATAAAAAGTGTCCTTTAAAGTTTGCCACAAGCCACCTGGGAGACACACCAAACATGCTCTGGTCAGATGAAACCAAAATCAAAATTTTTGGCAACAATGCAAAACATAACGTTTGGCGTAAAAGCAACACAGCTCATCACCCTGAACACACCATCCCCACTGTCAAACATGGTGGTGGCAGCATTATGGTTTGGGCTGCTTTTCTTTAGCAGGGACAGGGAAGATGGCTAAAATTGATGGGAAGATGGATGGAGCCAAATACAGGACCATTCTGGAAGAACCTGATGAGTCTACAAAAGACCTGAGACTGGAACGGAGGTTTGTCATCCAACAAGACAATGATCCAAAACATAAAGCAAAATCTATAATGGAATGGTTCACAAATAAACATATCCAGGTGTTAGAATAGTTCAAGTCAAAGTCCAGACCTGAATCCAATCGAGAATCTGTGGAAAGAACTGAAAACTGCTGTTCACAAATGCTCTCCATCCAACCTCACTGAGCTCGAGCTGTTTTGCAAGGAGGAATGGGCAAAGATTTCAGTCTCTCGATGTGCAAAACTGATAGAGACATACCCCATGCGACTTACAGCTGTAATCACAGCAAAAGGTGGCGCCACTTAAGTTCAGTTTTTAACTTTTCAGTTTTTATTGTTGATTCTTCACAAAAAATTACAGTTTCATATCTTTATGTTTGAGGCCTGAAATGTGGCAAAAGGTCGAAAAGTTCAAGGGGGCCGAATATTTTTGCAAGGCACTGTATTTAGTTCAGTCTATCTGTTAGTCGTTTGTGGTTCTGGATTTCACATGGTTAAAATGCTGACAGCGAAACAGTGTGACTGTATGTCACTGTAGATGATCCAACAGCAGGACGTTAAGCAGTGTGCAGCTGCCGTTGTTGAAAAAAACAACACAGATGGTGCGTTCACTTGAAACTGGTAGCCTTGAGGTGCATTCGAAGTTATTGTAAAATACCGTTTTCCCATCTGGTGGTTGTTTTTGTTGTTCAACAGCAATTTATGATATTGTTATAAGTTATAGTTATTACTGTAATGTTAAATCATTTATTTTTGACCATATGGCCTTAGCAATATGCAAGCTGGTCTTTAATGTCACTGATGGTTGTTTAGTACCCTTGTTTTTACATTTTTTGACTTTCTTAAAAAGTATCGGTTCAGGCACGTTTTAGGCACCGGCACCATTTTAAAAGTGTCACTTTAGCACCGGTATCAGAAAAAAAAACTAATGATACCCAACCCTAATGGTGACACACTATTAACAAACAAGTAATGTAAGGTACGCCCTCAGTTTTGAATCAACCAATCAAACATGGATGATTTATGTGATATAGAATGCTTTTTCTGCCAATGTGTCCAGGAACTGAGAGAGAAAACTTTTCGGCTGCTTCTGTATCAGTTTGCACTTCAAATACCACAAGGTCAAGAATTCAAAGCGAATTTAGTGAACGCCCCCTAGCGCATAGCTTCCAAAGCGTAAAACCTTCAGCTTACTTAACCATTTTACCAATTACACTTACGGTGAAATCGTCAGTAATTCTCACCATAGTCAATCGAGAGCTATAGACCCTATCTAGCTCAAAATGGTAAAGACTGAGCAATATTATGTGAGCCATTATTTTTTACATTACATTGCGTTCATCCAGTATATACACAAACAAATCCAATGTAGATAATGCTAACCAGCTCCTTACTTGGGCTAGTGGTTCACCGTCTGGGCTTGGCGGTTTTTTCCAATAGATTTTTGAGATAATAAATAGAACAATTCCAAAAACATCTTGGTCCATCTGTGCGTTGAAACTCAGATGTAATCATCTTCTTGGCCGGAGATGGACAAGACATTTATTCAGCCATTTGAATACCACTGGGGCCTATATATTGTAGAAATTCTTGTGTTTTGGAATCACTCAATGCCAAAAAATGACACAACCAGTGTTAATTTCATCAGCAATTAAGTCATAATTATTTTGACTTTTTATCAATGAACTTGAAAGACTGGACAAAAGCAGTAATGTCATTTGAAAATACATTTTTATTCTTTATATGATCGGAGATGAATGGTAGCTAAAATATACATTATTTCATAGATATATTAGGTGACTAAAATTCTGTCATTCTAGTCAGTAATTTTAGTCATTAATTTTTTTCTCTATGAAATAAAAATATTTATCCAATCTTTAACTTTCATTACATGCATAACTTGATTGCCTTGTCCAACCTGTTAACCTTGACTGTTAAAAACTAAGGACTAAAATGACAAAAATACAGCTAGAATTAACACTGGACACAACATAATGAAGCATATTGCATCATGTCTGATTCATTCCTGTAATGTACACTTTAGTGAAGTCTAAAGAGTGGAGAGGAGTCTTTCTTGTTTTGTAAAGAAATAATCTGTTTGTGTTGTTTAGGTTATTGTTTTATGAGTGATGTTGGGTGACAACCGTTGCTGGTGTTATGTAACAATTAGTTTATTTGAGATGTACAGTATTAATTGTTTTGGTAGTTCTTTGCATTTTGGATGTGAAATTAACTGCTGTCCTAAACTGAAAGTTGGTTTTGAGAACTGTGTGTAGAGTTTTGAAAAAGGCACCTAAATATTGAGAAATGGGCCCAAGCAATTGTAAAAATAATAGAAAATATAGCTGCGAGCAGCAATACAGGGGCCAAGCAGCCGAAGGGCCCGTAGCGCAACGCGGAGCAGGAAGAGGAAAAACGTCAAAAATCGAACGTACGTGAAGAACAGGTAGGTTCGGAAGTAAAGATGGGATGAAATCGAAATGAACAGAAGGTCCGATGAGAACGAACGCAGAACGAAGGATGAAAACAAGCTCATTTCTAATCCAAGAGTAAGAAAGATCGCTACAGCTCTTACCCGGATAACAAAGGAATCGAAATGACAATTTCACACGCAATTTTAGAGTTGTCCCGCGTAGGACTCGAACCCGCCATCTACGTGTCTGGCGTCCGTCGCTCATCTCGTTGTGCCACCTGGCAGACGCGCACCTAAGCAGCTGCCAAAATTCAATAGTTTCAAGAGAGAATCGCGTCAAAAATATACGTATTTTACTAAGATGCCAAAGTTCCATTAATCAAGTCAAGTGCAAACCTTTATACGAATGTGCCACGTATCGTATTACAATGAGTTGCAAGACGTATTAATGCTAATGTAACTTACGGTTAGCCAATGCGGAGCCAGTAGAGCAAAAAGAGCAGAAATAGAATGTACACAAAGAAAAGAGGTTCAGAAGTTACTTTTGGATGAAATCAAAACAAGCTGCTTTAGTGCAATAGATTAGAACAACGCTTGAACATTACAGGAATCAACACATTTATTATTACCTTCCGACGGGGGGTTCGAACCCACAACCGGTAGGGCTCGGTATAAGTAATGCACAGTTTAGCAGACAGCGCCTCTCAGAGGATGGACATTTGCACACTGCAGAGGAGAGGGTTCAGTGTATGAATGAGCACACAAAAGTAGGTTAACCAGGTTAGCTTACTAAAATAGCTTAATTCTAATGTAGCGTAGGACGTGGTACATCCAATCCTAGCAAAATAGATATCCTCGGATTCAACACGACGCAAGAAATCGATAGACGCCAATTTTATAATTGTCAAAACTGACCCGAAGACAATCTGTGTACCCTGTTGGTGTGCAGCTTACATGAAAATATTAATAAAGTCAATATTTCACTTTTTCTAATGTTAGAGCCATTCTAGGAAAAGTAATCAAATTTCAGGTTGAAAAAATATAATTTAGGGAGTTTTCTCTGCTGCCCAACACAGTAGCGTGTCATTTTTGACCCGAAGACAACACAAGGGTTAAAGGATGAGGAAGCTGTAGGAGGTGGTATTGAGTCTGAGGAGGTATTGCCTAGTCTCTCGCCCGCATGGTTGAAAAGCAGTGTTGGGAATGAGGAAACTAGGGCTCCACTTACCCTGCCCACATTCAACCCGTCCTCTTCTGTTGGTCCTACAGTTGGTTCTATTGAGGACGCTCAGCTCAGGCTATGCTTGGCCCTTCTTGAGATGGAGTAATCAAATAGGGAACAAGCAAAACAGCTTGAGTTTAAATTAGAAGTTGAAACAAGGGAAATAGAGGCTGACAAGGAGGAACATATTCATATTCAGCAAATGGAGCTGGAGGCTGGCTTAGGTGCATCGCCTCAACCTATGGGTCCATATGGCTACTTTGAAGTGTGCAAAATATTGCTTTAGTTCCACCTTTCAGGAGATTGAGGAAGACAGTTGCGTTTGAGCTTGTGGCTGCATCGCCACAGTGGCCCAGGGAGGTCTGGCCACTTCTACCGCAATGTAGGCTGTCAGTGAAAGCACAAGAGGTAGTGTCTTCTTTGTCCCTAGAAGACAGATTCAATTACAATATAGTGAAAGCCACTGTTTTGCGGTCCGATAACTTGGTGCCTGAAGCATATAGGCAGTGCTTCAGGAAACATGATAAACTACAAATAGAAAGCTTATAGAGTTTGATAGGGATAAGGAGTCCCTATTTGATAAGTGGTGTGGAGCTAGCAAAGCCACAACTTTGGAACTCCTTTATCAAGGAATTAATCTAATTAATTAAAGTACATGTTAACCCACAAGACCATGCTTTCTGCGTCTCGCTTTGAGAGTAGAACAGTGACATCATCTCAGAGTAGTTGTACTCTGTCTAATGAGGCAGCCCTTATGCTGCATTCCATTTGGCTCGGAAGTGGGAGGTCGGAACTGGGAATGACGTCAAACCCGAGGAAAACAAGTTGATCGCATTCCAGTTACCGAAGTGGGAAAACAAGTCAGCCATACAAGTAGCCATTTTTAGCAAAACCAGTTGATAAAACGCATTTCGGTGTGTTTTCACACCTTCTAACGCCATAGCAACATGTCCAGTTGGTCAGTACTGTGTGTACGACAATTTTCATGATAAAAAAATAAAAGGATTACTAAAAAATAACAGTAACAACAACTTTCATTTACTGTTGATACAGGGTGTTGCCATTTTGGAAAAGGAAGTTGGGGGTAGTGAAATATCTCTGACTTCGCGACTAGGAATTTCCCACTTGGGTGGGCGTTCCAATTAAATTCCGACTAGGAAATGGAACGTGCCTTTAATTCAAAAACCTTGAGAGTGCTTTTATTGTCACAGGGTAGGACCTATAATTGCAGGCTGTCCCACCTTGAAGAACAAGCCACGGTCTTCCCCTTGTAAAACTAAAGTCAACTTGTTTTGATTCAGTCAGTGGCCCATTTAAACAAACTTACCTCTCCACCGGATCCCAGCTATTCACCATTTGTATCCACCGACTGGGTGTCATTAAGCTCTTACTACAGTGGTGGGGAATCATTTGAGAGGTTGATTGTGTGGGCCCATTATCCAAAACGAGATCAGAAAAACAGTATCTCCTAATAATTATTTGCTGTGCTACACTTTGCCTGGAGACAGGTCTGTTATGTACTATCACAGCTACAACAATGACAAAAGCCTAAAGTTCTTTACCACTTTTGGCCTCCTAAAGGTATTACAATCGGACTAAGGATGTTTTTTCATGTCCAAGCTGTTTTCACATGTCTTATGGCACCTCTCTGTTTGCCATCAGGTCTCCAGTCCTTATCATCCCAACAGTCAAGGAGTGTTGGAACGCTGGCACCAAACACTCAAGTGAATGCTGTGAAAGTATTGTCTAGACATCCAGCCTGAATGGGTTAAGGGAGTGCCATTTGTGCTCATCGGCATTAGGGAGAAAGTAAAGGAGTAATTGGGTTTTAGCCCTGCTGAGGGCTGTTGAAAGTATTGAAGGATAACATCCTTTTGTCTACGTTGCCTACAAGTGTACTGAATAATGTATATGAATATGCCCATCAGATGCATAACTGTCTCCATGACGCATGTGTAATGGCACCAGAGTTCCTCTCATCTGCCGAGAATGCATGAAGCATTGTTACTACAGATCTGCTAGTTAGTTAGTTTTACAAACTACATAGTGAAGACTCCAGGGCAGAGGCGTTCATCTGGACTGTGTCATGATAACATGTTGAAACCTTATTATGTACGTAAACCTTCTCCTTGTTCATGTGCCCAAGACAAACCCACCGTGTCCAGTGTGGCCACTGTGGTGCTGTGCACTGATGCAGACCTGGAAGGACAAGAGGAAGATGGGTTACAGCTCCGAAACACACTCCTGCAGTGTGAAAGTTAATGTAATTCTGACACACACACTTAGAATTGCTCACGAGGCATTTAAATTAGGATCAAGTTGAAGATGCTTTTGTGTTAATCCGGCATTTCCCAAAGATCTTTCAGGATGTTCCCAGCGTGACATACATATTGGAACATGTGGATGTGACAGGTGTTGCCCCAATACGCTAATATCCATATCGTGTCAATGCTAAAAAACGAGAGGCAATTAAAAGGGAGGATGCTTTCTTGCTGGAAAATGGAAAGGAAAGTACAGGTGTTTACAGACCACAACCCGTTAGTGTTTTTGGGTCAGATGGCCAACCAAAACCGCAATCTGGCCATCCATCGTGTTAAGGGTTCAGCAAACCTGATCGCAGACGCCATATCCCAGGCATAGGCTGGGGTTCGTTAGTTTTATTTTGTTTGTTGCAAACTGGAGTTTGCTACTTTTGCTTTGGTTCTGTCCAAAGATCTGGGCGGACCACCCTCTGTATTTTGGTAAGGAAAAGGGGTGAGATTTTTTTTGTTCTTTGCTTCGGTTCTGTCCAGACTATTCCTAACAATTACCTTGGCTAAATAAAAGCCAAATTGTGAAACAGTCATCGTTGTGCCAGTTGTCCTTATTCGCACCCACAACTCCATAACTCACACTTTTAACTGATGGTAAAAGAATGTGAAGGGACTAAAAAACAAACTATGTTTTAATTGCAAAATGATGCAGGTAAAAATTATGTATAATATCACACTAGACACTGGTTTACACAAAATCAGTGACTGACAACTACAGACATTGCACCACAACTTCAAAAGGGATACTAATGATGTGATTTGATACAGCTGTGAATTAAATGAGGTGATCTATACTGTAGTAGGTAAATTAACAACATGTGATGGAGTCATATGATCTGAAGTGTGGGAAATAATACAACCAACTAACAAAGGAATTAAATCATATAAACATCACACATAATCAAGATTTTACCACAAGGGAGACAGTGACAGTTAATACTACCTTAAAGATGGTAACCTTGCATCCATAGCTCTGATATGCATTTGATAATGGTTAATATCACCCCAGCGATATATAAAAGCAATAGTGACATGCATTCTGTCTCTTTAAAGTGAGCCAGAGCATTCAGCTAAGCTCACCAATAAGGTCTTTCTCTTTCAGATCCCAATCAGCTATATTTTTTCTAATAGTTTTTTATCAACTCAAACAGCAATAGTTTGAATATGATTGGTCTTATATCATTTGTGCACATTTTATATTCCTAGTCATAGTCTACCTTAATTAAAGTGTATTAACAATTTTGCATTAGGTCTTTCATGAAAATTATTTAAATAAATGTAAAATAGAAGTATAATATTACAAATGTGCATTTAGTAGTATACTTTTTCTCTCAATTGACTCTGCGTTAATAAATAATAATAATTAATTCAACTTATATAGCACTTTTCCAGGAACCCAAAGCGCTTTACACAGTGAGGGGGAAAGCCCACCTCATCCACCACCAATGTGTAGCACCCACTTTCAATGGGTGTTTTTTTAGGCGGAATTTGACAATCAGGGGGTGATCCTTAAGAGGTTAAGTGGTGGAATGTTGCTATAATCTGACAAACTTTCATTATTAGTACTTGTTTCATAATAATTTTTATATTTTGATTAATCATATCCTAAAAAAAATATGACTCTTCTCATATGCAAGTCGACTCCCAAAGTTCACCTATAAAAGCTGTCTCGGAGAGCTGACTCTTTCACTACCAACCAATCACTAAAAAGCAGTCATTGGCTACCTGCTAACTTAAAAACTTACAACTGATTTGACCTCTAGAGAAGCCTCTGAACTGTGTACTTGCAAAATATTTCTTGCTTTTCTTACATTTTGTCAAATATATATAAGTAGGGCCTTTTGGTATCCTCAGTAGGGTTCGTTTGGGGGCCAACTATACTGCCACCTGAAATAATAATAATTAGTTTGGGGGCCCCTTGGAGGTTGGGAACACTGCATATGCTGTTAGTTATACAGTGGTGACACAGGCAATGGCAAAGGCTATTTTCATTTTCCAAAATGCTTACTGTTATTGGGGTTGTATAGATACTAAACATTGATTAAGATTTTACCAAACATTTCTTCTGTAGGCATAGTATTTTACATTTTTTTACTCCGTTTAAAATATGCCTGCAGATAGAGGATTTTGCCTGACAGCCTTAGTTATATAAAAAAATCAACACAATTCCCAGCCATTGGAAATATATATTTGACAATGCAGTGTGTGACAATTTACATTATGGATATAATGCAAGGTTGAATGATAAACTGCATAGAGACAGGTACATATACAGTACTGAGAAATTCATACTAGACGGGACATTACTATAATCTAGCAAGGACTTAAACATTTCTTGAACAATGTCATTTCTGTTTTAATGTGAAATCCATAGATGATTTGTTTAAATAAAACAAACAAATTTAAAGATTCATTTATTTTAAGCCTCTACAGTTTAAAACCTGTATATGTCAGTGCTGTCAAGCTAAAACAGGTCCCCTTGATACTCTCTTTCTCCAAATTTTCTAGGTTAGTACTTTATCTCTGCTGTGTCTAGTGATTGGGCCCGCCAATGACATCAAATAATTGGGTGTTTGGATCAGCAATTCTATTTTGATCTATGAAATAGGACACAGTAATATTTTGGTAGTGAAATGAGGTTAATTGGATTAACAGAAAATGTGCAATATGCATCAAAATGAAATTAGACAGGTGCATAAAAAAATTGGGCATGCTTGTCATTTTGTTGATTTGAATACCTGTAATTACCTAGCACTGATTATTAGGAACACACAATTGGTTTGGTGAGCTCATTAAGCCTTGAACTAGACATCCAATCATAAGAAAATGTATCTAACGTGGCCAATTGCAAGTTGTTGTTCTCTTTGACTCTCCTCTGAAGAGCAACATGGGGGCCTCAAAACAACTCTCAAATGACCTGAAAACAAAAATCAACCGTATGGTTTAGGGGAAGGCTAAGAAAAGCTATTGCATAGATTTAAGCTGTCAGTGTCCACTGTGAGGAACATAGTGAGGAAACGGAAGACCACAGTCACAGTTCTTGTTAAGGCCAGAAGTGTCAGGCCAAGTAAGATATTGAAGAGGCAAAGGCGAAGGATGGTGAGAATGTTCAAAAACAGCCTAAAGACCACCTCCAAAGACCTACAACATCATCTTGCTACAGCTTGTGTCACTGTGCATCGTTCAACTAGTCAGGACACTTTGCACAAGGAGAAGCTGTACGGGAGAGAATGCTGTATGCGGAAGAAATCTTTTCTGCACACACGCAACAAACAGAGTCGCTTTAGGTATGCAAACACACATTTGGACAAGAAAGACAGCTTCATTTTGGAAGAAGGTGCTGTGGACTGATGAAACAAAGGTGGAGTTATTTGTTCATAACAAGGGGCATTATGCATGGCGGCAAAAGAACACAGCGTTCCAAGACAAACACTCACATTTGGTGGAGGTTCCATCATGCTGTGGGGCTGTGTGGCCAGTGCCAGCACTGGGAATGTTGTTAAAGTTGAGGGTCGCATGGATTCCGCACAATATCAGCAGATACTTGAGAATAATGTAGAGGAATCAGTCACAAAGTTGAAATTACGCCGGGGCTGGATATTTGAATAAGACAACAACTCAAAACACTGTTCAAAATCTACTCTGGCATTTATGCAGAGGAACAAGTACAATGTTCTGGAATGTCCATCCCAGTCCCCAGACCTAAATATCATTGAAAATCTGTGGGGTGATTTGAAGCGAGCTGTCCATGCTCAGCAACCATCAAACCTAACTGAACTGGAGATGTTTTACAAGGAGGAAATGTCCAAAATACCTTAATCCAGAATCCAGACACCCACTACATGCTATAGGAAGCATCTAAAGGCTGTAACTTCTGCTAGAGGCACAACTAAATATTGATGTGGTATTTCTGTTGGAGTGCCCAAATTTATGCACCTGTCTAATTTCATTTTGATGCATATTGCATATTTTCTGTTCATCCAATAAACCTAATTTCACTACTGAAATATTATGGTGTCCTTCAGTTATTTGATAGATCTAAATGAAATTGATTATCAAAACACCCCAATATTTATAAATGAAAATCATGGAAATTGTCAGGGGTGCCTAAACGTTTGCACATGACTGTATAATAAAAACAATATACTACACATCTGGACTAAAAGGGTGGTCTAAAAAGTAGTTTTGCAATCACAAAAGTTGTGGAATATATCTTTAATCTTTAACTGCTTTATCAATTTAGTAATGATTGTTTTGAAAGACACAAACGGTAGGTTTTGTAAGCTAGATAAGAGCAGATACTTAGTGTTATTGACATTTCAAAGGGTACCAACCTAAGATCCGTAAGTGAGTAGTGATAACTGGAAATCAGACAGCAGGGTGCAATAACTTTTGCAAGAGAGTGAGCTATAAGGTATAGAAATTAAATGAACAATTTCTCACAGATAAGATTTGTGTTTGCTATACTTTTATATAATGAATAACAAGGGACAAAATGTGAAATGTGGAATTCCTTTGTGGACTGGGTCCACGCTAATGTCATGAAATCAGAGCTATCCTTGGCCAGGCCCAATTGAGAAAGCTTTTTTATTGGGTTTGAGTAGACAAATTTACGCCCTCCACAAATCAACAAACAGACCAACACAGCTTAAATTCTCAGCCAAGGCTTTGAAAATATATTTTACAACCAGTGTACAGTAGTTGTTGTAATAGTACTGTACTGTAATAGTGTCCAGGTCTAAAGTCAGATTGATATCTTTATGAAATGCAATACAGGTCCTTCTCAAGAAATTAGCATATTGTGATGAAGTTCATTATTTTCCATAAAGTAATGATAAAAATGTAACTTTCATATATTTTAGATTCATTGCACACCAACTGAATTATTTCAGGTAATTTATTATTTTAATACTGATGATTTTGGCATACAGCTCATGAAAACACAAAATTCCTATCTCAAAGAATTAGCATATCATGAAAAGGGTCTCTAAACAAGCTATTAACCTAATCATCTGAATCAACTAATTAACTCTAAACACCTGCAAAAGATTACTGAGGCTTTTAAAAACTCACAGCCTGTTTCATTACTTAAAACCACAATCATGGGTAAGACTGCCGACCTGACTGCTGTCCAGAAGGCCATCATTGACACCCTCAAGCAAGAGGGTAAGACACAGAAAGAAATTTCTAAACAAATAGGCTGTTCCCAGAGTGCTGTATCAAGGCACCTCAGTGGGAAGTCTGTGGGAAGGAAGAAGGTGTGGCAAAAAAGGCTGCACAACGACAAGAGGTGACCGGACCCTGAGGAAGATTGTGGAGAAGGACCAATTCCAGACCTTGGATGACCTGCGGAAGCAGTGGACTGAGTCTGGAGTACAAACATCCAGAGCCACCGTGCACAGGCATGTGCAGGAAATGGGCTACAGGTGCCGCATTCCCCAGGTCAAGCCACTTTTGAACCAGAAACAGCGGCAGAAGCGCCTTACCTGGGCTACAGAGAAGCAGCACAACAAAACAACAACAAATTTTGCATGTCATTCGGGAATCAAGGTGCCAGAGTCTGGAGGAAGACTGGGGAGAAGGAAATGCCAAAATGCCTGAAGTCCAGTGTCAAGTACCCACAGTCAGTGATGGTCTGGGGTGCCATGTCAGCTGCTGGTGTTGGTCCACTGTGTTTTATCAA
>JACXGM010004616.1:12775-37506 GCA_016801145.1 Umbra pygmaea | reverse complement strand
TATAATAAATAGACAGAGTCATTGTCGCTAGCAGCGTGAGCCCGGTGTGCGACAGTAATAATCATCCGTGCGGAACCACTGTGCGCGATACAACGTTGGTAACATTGATTAAACGAAGCCTCGAGTCAAGTCATTTTGTGTCGACACATTTTTGTAATCGAGTTATTCGAGTTATTCGAGGAATCGTTTCAGCCCTATAGTAAACTCAATGTTCGCAAGTTGGCTTTTTTACAGTGTCGATCAAAATGAGAATTTGGATAGCCCATACTCTCACATGAACGCACAAAACTAAGGGGAAAGGGAAGGGGTAAGGGGAAGGGGGAAGGGGGAAGGGGAAGGGGTAAGGGGAAGGGATAAGGGGAAAATGTAAGGGGAATGGGTAAGACAGAGAAATTGGATTCACCCTAATTCAGCAACACATGAACATAGATCCACTAACTATCTATGCAATGAATTAACAATGATTATTGTAATGAATTATGAGCGCTATTATTATGAAAAGTAAAACCAGAGTTTGTGTTGCCAGCATAATACAGTGTTTTTTTAAGGGGGCACAGTGTGCACAACACACAGAAAAATGTGCTCCCTACACACTTTCTAAAGATCAGTAGTAGCTACCATGATGCTTTTGCAGTTCGGAGTGGTAATCAAGGGGGCCATGCACACCTAGTGCTTGTAGCCACGTGTTGCTAATCAGTGCATGGACCCACAAGGTGAGGTGTCTTTAACACAAGTTGTTTCAGTATGTTAATAATGAAAACATGACCTATGGTTTGGTTATTCTCTCAGCAATAACACAATGTCTATAATACAATGTCTATCACATATTTTACTTCTATCATACTGTATGCACCAAGTGGTTTTGCTACATACCCTATGAGCTAGCTCTTACATCTGATTACCAATCAGACAAAAAGATTGAAGTCCTTATCTTGTGCCGTGAAGAGTGATGAACAGCCATTGTTCTCAATCCTAGCCTACGTCATAGGCTATATCGAAGGAGTCCTGGGAATGCCATTAACTCTGCTGTCATCAGGACCTAAAGTAGCAGCCTAATGCAAGTATAGGGAACCTCGCAATGGACACTGTTCTCTGATTACCAGTGATTAGGCATATAGAGCTTCTGGTCAGTAGTAGAGCACTATTTAGGGAAACACTACCAAATTCTATTTTGGCTGCGCTAAATACCAAATGCACTAATTGCAGCACAAACCACAATATAGAAAATTTAGTACAAAGTGTCTTGCACATGCTTCTTCTAGGTCTGTTTTCATGTTGTGGAGAGTTTTTTTGAGCTGAGTGAGACTATGAGGTAAATGAGACATATATGTTTAAAGAACATATTATAACCATAAAATCTCAAATTGGAATACTGCATGATCACCTAACAACCCAAAGGTTATCAGCGTCACTGCCACCTCCAGGAACCAAGCGGAGAGTAGTGCTTCACACATTTCTGCCTCTCCCTGAGTGATCTCCATTGTAATAACGCTCCAACTACAGGAGTTCAGGCACTTGACCTGGATTTATGGCATATTCACCAGTCTTACTGTATAGGTAGCAGACAAAAGAGAAAATGATTGGGATTACAAAAGAAGCCATATTGGTCTCAACAAGAGGGTATTTTATTCCTGAGAAGAACAAACATTTTCATTGTGAGTAAAGGGAATCTTTGAAAACACGTCACAAAGAACAAAACATGACAAGCCAAGAAGGATGAGTAAAGAGGAAAGTGCCTTGTGATTGTTGTCCTCTAGCACAGCAACAAGTCAGGAAAACGGAAACTACCTCTACTATTCTATTTCAAATATTTTACTAACTGAGAATCAGAGGAGGCATGTAGAGTTGACAGAGGTGGTAAATGGGGATGGCAGGTCTTGAACCCTGGTCTCTGGCACGGAAGTCGCATAAAGTGCAACTAAGAGTGTTACCACTGCTTCACACCTGAAGGAATCCTGATGTTACTTCTGATAACAGGCCAACCGAGGGCTTATCGAAGAGCCTCTGATACATTTCCAATTTAATGTTGGCTGTTGATAGTATTTTAGCGTGCGCCAGCCACACTACAGCTATCAGTGCATGCTTCAGGGGGCTGATGGAGTGGGGAGTGAGACCAGGACCTTGTAATTTCCCTCGTTTTTATCACTCCGTACTCAGTTGTTTTTTTTTTAGAGCAGAAGACGGTAAAGCTCTGACTATCACACAGTATCAGATCAGGTTCCGGTGGGTGCAGGAATGCAGATAGAGGGGAACGGGTAATGAAAGGTATAACATAAAATGGGAATTTGTTGCAGTGAGACAACAATTACTGTACCTAAATCAATTTTTCCCCTTGCAATCGCCACAAAAAAAAACAAGAGATGTAGTAATGAGGAAAGCCAGCAGATTCAAGCCGAAAATTCATAAACGAACACTACTGGCTGTCTAGATCCTGGCATCATTATCAGCGCAATACAATTTTTCAGTTCCACAAAAGTCTGCAGAGGCACACTACAGCCCTGCTGCTTTCATGTGCTGCGCACTGAAGGGAGCGGCTTGCCACCCAGGAGGGGCCCTTGGAGCGTTCTGCTGATTAAATCAATGTATTTCATGATTTTGCCGTGGAACAGCATCCCTTTTCCCTGTAATGAGAGCTGATAGCAGCTTGAAGATCCGAGCGGGAGTAATTTAAGGTTGTGCGTCAAGACTCCACCAGAAATTGGGAAATGTGTGTATGTATATATATATATATATATACATATATATATAAATCTCTTGTGTGTCTCTCTAATATCTGCGTGTTTTTGGCATCATACTCCTCCAGCACTCTAATTTCTTAGCTTTGCTTTCGAATGCGGTATCAGATTTGCGTCACTGAAATGACCTCAGCGGAGGAAACACAGTCTTATCTCAATTCTAGGGTGATTGGATTTGTATTTGGGCAGGGGGCACATTGTGTATATCTCTCTTCCTTCAGCTAATGCATCCGCCGCCTTTGTTGCCTGTGCCTGTGATGTTACGTCCTAGTGTAAGACCACAAAGAATGTTTTGATCAAAAAGACATGGCAACATAAAGGACAGTGAAAAAGAAATATATCTCCAGGTGAATATATACAATGATATACTGAGAAAGAGAGTGAGAGTATGGCAAAAGAATCTCCTTCCAACTTGCACTCAAAAGAAGTGAGGCCCAGGTAGATAGCTCTCTGTGAAAAGCGCATCTGTGGGGGAGATTCTTCCCCACAGGAGCCACGGGAATGAATCTTCCATCCGTGGCTCTCAAAGGAAACACTGCTGTGGACACCTGTGCCTGCAATTCCAACTCCACACACGCACACGCTCACTCTCTCCGAAAACATATCTCTGTCCACTTTGACACTTCCACACACACACACTCATACACCGTCACTCTTTACTCCCGGACAAAGAAGAAAGACATTTTCCCTTGGTTTGCAGAGTTGAAAATATTATTCCAATATATAGGAGGTGTTTTGAAGTAGTTACTTTTTGGTTATTGCTGGAGGGGGAAAAGACTCGGGAGTAAATAAATATTCACGTATAGGAGTAAATAAATATTCACGTATAGGAGTAAATAAATATTCACGTATAGAAACGCACATACACACACATAGAAACAGATAAATAAACTGGCACAAACTGTTTGAAGTGTTAACTCGCGGGCTGGCTGCTTATCTCCCCTGAAGTATTATGGCCCTCTAATCCATCTCTGTAACTCAGCCTCTTCACAGGCTGCTTCCTGCCTCAGCGCGCTGCAGTACAGCCCCCCCCCCAAATCCTCTGGTAATGCCGTCTTCCTGGGCTGTCTCCTTGGAGATAACGTAGGCCTCCCAGTTTGCCATTGCGCCATGACACCTTCTCCCCCTCGCTCTCCCTCTGCCCGCACCCTCACAGCCACCACCCCCGAAACGTTATAGTGGGGGCCCTACGTCCAAAGATACTTGGTTTTACTCTAGGGGTCCCCACGTACTAGCGCAGAGGGCCTATTATTTCCAACTGGTTGGCTGTGCCAGATAAGCTTCGGTAGACTACCAGAGAGGTATAGAGTGGTGCAGAATACTGGCACAAGCTAAAAGAGAAATTTTATACTGAGCTACTGTTTTGTTGCCTACTTCTCCAAACCAGGGAGAGTGTGAGGGGAAGTACTATAGCGGGGGATAGAGAGGAATATTCTACTGAGCTTCTTACTGTCAGCTAAATGAGTGCCCATCAAGTGGCAGTCAAAGCGAATTAAGTTCATGAAGCACAGCTTTGCTGCAAGTCTACTAGAGGAACTTATACTATCTTTTGTGGAGCAGCTGTGCAAACATACACTTTCAAGTATAGTAAAGCTTCAACATCTACCTGGAAAGATGGCCAATAAGTCATTTCTTTAAGGAAGTTTTAGAAGCTGATTATCTCTGTTCTTCCTTTAACATGTATGTAAAAGTAAACTAAGCTAAAATTCAACTCAGTGAACTAATTTATAATTTTTACCTGAAATGCTAGTTTTGCAGTTGGAGTACTCAGAACTTTATTTGGTATTTGAAGTGTTGATATGTTCTAACAAATATAACATGTAATAGCTACTAAATTTGGAATGCAGCACCAGCAAAATTGTGTTGACAGAATTAACTCTTAATATAGAAATTTGGGATTATGCAAATTAAGAGGCAAAAAGTAATTAGACAATTGGGTGCTTTGCTGTTATGGTACATAGCCAGGTGTGTCTAAATTCCTCATTAGTTAATTTACAAGCAAGCAGGACTAGATTTGGACTAGATTTGATTTCAAGTGTGGCATTTGCATTCAGAATATTTTGCTGTTAACTGTCAACATGAAGTCCAAAGCGTTGTCATACACCACAGTGGTTCTTCTGGGTCTTTTAGTGTTACTGAGCTCTTTTTAAGAATGATGGTACATAGTTTATTTAGATTAAGAACACCCTCCAGAATGTTGCCTAATCAATGGCAATGTTAACAAACAAGAGAAGACTTTACCAGCGTAAATTCAGAGGGTTTACATCATGATGAATCCAATTATGCAAAAATGTGTCTTGCTGAAGTCAAAACTAAAGGCAAAGCAGAAAACAAGCAGGAAGACAGCTGTGGTAAAGGCCTGGCAGAGCATCACCAGGGAAGAAACCCAGCATCAGGGTTGTCTATGGGTTCCCGATTGCAGGCAGTCATCGACTGCAACGGATTTGCATTAAAACTCGTAATTTAATTCACGATTATGTTTGTCCAATTACATTTGAACCATTAAAAATGGGGGCTATATATAAAAATATTATAATTCCTACACGGCTCACACAATAATTTTGACAATACTCTTAAATTAAAGTCTAAAACTTAAGCAAATCTAGATTGTTTCCTTTCAAATCCATTGTGTTGACCTACAGACCCAAAATTATGCCTATTTTGCCACTGTCCAAATATTTCCAAGAATAGACCAATTGGTTACAATTCAACGTACTCGTGGAACGTTTAGTTCAGGCATAAATGCTAGGTTAGTGAGGTTAAGGTTAGGGAAAGTTGAGGTTAAGGTTAGGGTAAGGCAAACTGACTTTTTATTACATTTCATAACCGTATGAGGCTCTATGTTTTCCTGATGTGTATGAACATTTGTTTTGAACAATATTGTACGTATCACCATGAGAACAGCCTGAACATCAATGTGAAAGTCTGGTGGAGAGCATGCCAAGATGGTTGAAAGCCGTACACAATTATTATTAGTACACCAAATATCTCCTTAGTTATCACAGTATTGTGTTGAAAAGTTAATATGAACTTACTTTGTTTGCATTATTCAAGGTCTGAATATTTTTGTTGTCATTTTCTGCAAATACTCTGAATGATAATGTTTTTTTTTGGAATTTGATATAAATGTTGTCAGAATTGTATAGAATTAAACAAAAATGTTAATTTTACTTCACATACCAATCAATAACAAAATGATGATGTTGCAGTGGTCTTCAATTTTTTTCCAGAGCCTGACATTTAATTGGACAATTGGTTTGGTAAAGATGAACGTCATGTTCACACCTTCAGTCATATATCATTGGTAATGTATCAGTAAAAAAATGACTCAGACAAATCCCTATAAAATATACCTTTGAAAATCAGGAAAAAAGAGCAGCAAAATGAAGATCATTAGTGTCTGTGATAGAGTGATAACATTTGAATGCATCCTTGTGATGTTGTAAAAGAGCAGCAAAATGAAGATCATTAGTGTCTGTGATAAAGTGATAACATTTGAGTGCATCCTTGTGATGTTGTGGAGTCAACAGAATGCATAATATAACTGCTTTCACTTGACAAACCTCACAGGTTTTAATCAGAGATAAATGTGAAATGTAAAATGGGAAAGAGTGAATAATCTGTCAAAAATGGCTATAGAGGAGGCAGTGGCATTTGGAAATTTAGACTAGAACGGCAATGGCCAACTATTTGTAACATATGACTCCATTTAACTCAGCTTTTCTGCAAATAGGGGTTGTAGAATACAGCTTCGCTCAAACGTGATATACCCATGTACTTAAAAGATGTGAAGAACTGGAATAATAGGCTTAGGCTTACTGAAAACAAAAACGTACTGCAATACATAGGGTATAGGCTGCCATTTATGACACAGTGTCCACTATTCATTAATAAATGAGTCAGGACACTGAATTATTCTCTGTTATGTCTCCCCTGTCCTCTGCACATGAAAGAGGAGTAAACTGACTGACCCATGCTGGATTTCTACTGCAGGAGAGCGCCTTAAGGCAGCCCCAAGGACCGGTTTAGAGAGACAGTTGGGGCAGTGTCATAGAGTGTCCGACACAGACATGCAAACATATTTGAAAGTAACATTCAACACAACACACACAATTGGGGTTGGATAAAAATGATTAAAACGAGTGTGCATGTTTTACATACACCCCCAGGAGCCGAACCTTGCACCAATGGAGGTGCAATTGTTTCGCTCTACTGACTGAACCTCTCAGAATGGCTGCAGAACGCATAAAGGTCATTATCATTGCTCTAAGGATTGGTGTGATGAGAATGACAGATCGGTACTTCAAGTGGTTGGCATACAGCGCATAATTGTGCTGTCCATTATAGCACAGCATCTGTCAAACGAATGTTTCAGTAGCTGTCATTACTAGCCATTACATATTAGCACCATACATATCACCATTTCATTTCATAGCAGTCGTTTGTGTATGTCAGTTAATATGAGCTCATGACACATTATCAGCTATTCTTAGCATATGTCATGCCAAGTGTTTAAGACTATAATCCTCCTTTCACATGTCTGGGGGATACATTTCCACTTTAAAATATAATCTTTATATTACTGAAACATTTTTATTAGTGTTATAGTCAGTTTGGTGCTACAGGAAGGTAATTTCAAATGCAGGTATTACGTTACGTTATATTTTAAACAGTTCCAAGCTATTATGTGCTTCATCAGACACAAAAACAAACTGGTTTGAAATGAGTCCTGTGTAGAATATTCCATGAATCCTGTGCAGAATTCTTCAGCGTTCTCACCATTGATTCGTTCTATTTTGAGAGTTCGACTCCACTTGTTTCACTTCCATACATGGGTTAAAAAGGTCAATGGAACACGCAGTTGGAGAGAAGGTCATTTGTTATTTGCGAACAGCGCAGTAAACAAATCGGATCTATTAGCTGCATCACTGGATGACCAGGGTTGGAATCCTGCTCTCGAATTAGACCATGCGTCCCACTGAGATTGATGCAATTGGCCGGTCCCGCTTGAGTTTTAGGGGTTAGTAATGGAATTTGCTTGCCTTGTCACAAGCTAACAGCTCAGTGTCTGTCTCAGACCACTAGTAGCTCAATCACGGTAGAAGTCCGGAGAGCATGTTTCTTCTGGTGAGTAAAGGTTCTGCTCTAAACTTCCCTATCTATCTGTCAATAAAGAAAAAAAACATTTTGGTTAAAATGTATTTTCATGCCTTTTAGTATTACTGTCTGACATCGTGCTATTGCTTTGCAACACAACAATTTATAATAATACATTTAATGATCATTTTAATTGCTGTATACAGTATATCAAAAATCTTCTCTCTGTCACTCAAAGGGAAAGGGCTGATGTACATTGGCTACGGGGGCCTGGGCAATGTTGGCTAATCTTGCTGTACAGCACCAAAATAGGGATTTTGTGAAATGGAAATAGGCTTTGTACAGCTTCCAGGAGAGAGTCAAACTAGGTACTTTGTGGCTGATTGAGGTAAGAGAGTAATTGTGGCCATAGAACCATCATGTATAGATTACACATTGACACATTCAGCCCCAAAGCCTGTGCTTTAAAAAAGTGAAAGTACTTGTGGAAGTTCTGAAAAATGTCTTCAATATAATAACATCCCATTTAGCTAACACTTTAATCCAAAATGTCCAGAAATGTGTCTAATCTATTTTAAATGCGTTATTACATGGACTTATTGTAAAGTGTGGCTCAATCCACTTTTTGGACAAACTCCTATGAGAAGTTATCTAACCCCAGGTGGAGAGAAGCAGAGCTGTCTTAACTACCCCAGGGACTCCACTATGCCCCACTGAGTCTTATCTGTGGCCAGGAGGAGACAGAGAGGCGCAGCACACACTCACACACACACAAACACACACAGGCATACATACACACACACACACACACACTGATTATGGTGCACAACAACACGCACAGAGTGGCACTGGCTCAAATACACACAGTGACAGGCATTTGACTAAAAGCTGTCAGGGCCTGGGTCTTCCAGCACACTCTCCAGTTCCACATGCAACACTGCCATCTCTGCACCCTGGGGCGGTAAGGTCCCTCCAATGCATCTGTTTTACAATGCCATACAAATGAGAAAGCCAGGGGACCGTGACAGATGACTGAGGACCATTATGGCTGCAGAAACTTTTTGAAGGGCACATTCGGTGATAGGGGCACGGTGGATGGGCTGGTCAGTTTCGGGTCAGCTCTTTTTTTTGCAAAACGGCCAACTCGTGAACGTTGGAGTTGATCAAGCCGAAAGTAAATTAATTGGAAAACGTTTGCCTTTTTCTTGACAGCTGGAGATAAACGCGCATAAAGGGTGGCCATATGCGGAAGTGGGTTAAGAGGGAGGGCGGCACTTGTGAGAGTAAGGAGAGGTAAAGGACAAACATCTGTCATGGCGTATCTTGCTTGGCGTGCATTACCATTTATGAGGTATAAACTTGGTCTATGGTGTGGAGGAAGAGGTGGAAAGGACTGGGGGCCAGGAAGAATGACGAGAGGCAGTGGAGCAATAGAGAAAGCAATAGCAGGAGGAATTGAAAGAGAGACAGAGTGATAGGCGGAAAGGAGACAGAAAGAGGAAGAGATGCAACAGGGGAAAGGGAGATGAAAGTGGGAGACACAAATTGAGAGAGGAAAAAAAAGACAAGTGATGAGGGAGGTGTAGAAGTATGAAAAATTAGAGTGACAGAAGCAGGACAGGAGAAAGCAGGATTTCAAAGATCGAACACATCAGACACTTTTTACATGGCAGGAACATCCAGGTTACATGAATTCACACCTCCGTCTAGCCATCCCTCCACATCTGTCTCTCCATATTGATCCGGCACCGCTGATTCCCATTCTCCCTCTCCATCCTTTTGCTCAATCACCAGTCTTTCCTCACTGTCTTGACCCCTCAATCTCTACGTCCCTCCACCCCTCAACCTGTTTCCTGACTTTGTCCAGTGTTCCATCAAGAAAGGGTTTATTAATGGCCTGGGACAATAGCAGTGAGGGTGCTATTTATAAACTGCACTGCTCGAATCTCCTCCAATTCTTTGCTTTTCCACGGGCCTAAGAGGCCCATAGATCCAGGCAAGACATGTTGATGGGGAATTGAGAATGTACTGTCTGGAACATAAAATGCTCTTGTTTAGGCATCTGCCCAAAAGGCGAGCGGTTTCTTTCCTTAGTCATGGTGCTAAGCTGTAGATTGTCGATACACAGGCTTTCCATGCTATTGTAACTACATGAAAAAGAATTAAGTTCACGGTAACTCAGAATGAAATGTTTATATTCTGTAAAACAATTGCTGCAGGGGCTGTAAGTAAAATAAACTGTGGATTTTGGTATCTCCAATTGCCCCAAATAGCAAAACTATCCTAGCATGCCATGCCACCAGAAGTTGGACGGCACCAATCTGTAGCTACAGTAGCTATATAAATATATTTGATCTTTTATAATGTAGAATTACTATAAGAGCAATACTATTATTCATAATAACATGTTAACAGTTCATTGGAAGCTGAACGCTGCACCAATCCTCTAAATCTTCAAACAGTACAATGGACGTCATGTCATTATTCAAATCAGGACAACCTAATTAAACTAATCAAACTTAGCGATATAATGACAGGTTCAGATTTCCAGTTGTCTCAGTGGGCTGCACAGTACAGTAATTAGTCCACATTTCTCTCAGCATATTAAGCTCTGCAGCATGTTGCGCCTCTCCATCCATCGCTCTTTGGACAGGCGCGCACGGGGGGGGGGTGCTCTTGTTGAACATCAGTTTTGTGTTGGCACTCCAGAACTCCTGCGGTGGACGCCAGTGTTTTTTTTAACACCGCCGCTGCCAAACATGACAGCATCGAGACATTCCCCTGGCATGAACACGTACAAAAATTAGAGTGTGCATGCACCCAAACATACGTGTAGAAATGAGTGTGCATTTTGTGGACACGCACACAGTAGTGCCCGGGAGGATTTCTACTGGGGGAAACAGATGGTGCTGATGGATCCTGTCCCCAGCTCAAAATCCAACTGAATAAACTGTCAACACCACATTAAACACGTTGTATCTCTAACCAGACCCCAACCCCAACCTCATTAATTTTCAGGAAATCCTACCGCCGCAATGTACGGTACATTTAGTTAACATGAAATGGACTATTACAGACACATAGTGGCGCTAGACTATTTAAAATGCTATACTTTGAAAACAGAGCCAGATTCTACAGTACAATACTTGATCTGATCACAACAATTAATGTGGGTGTGTACTCCGTGCTCCAGATTGCATTATATATATATATATATATATATATATATATATATATATATATACACATTTACAGTATATAAATTATATAGTATAATGTAACAAATTATAGTCTGACATATTGTTTATGGTTTAACACAATCCTCACTGCTCAAAATGTATTTTTTAATTTGTCATATTAAACAGATTCTGGAATCTACTCAATGCACTGTGTATCTTTTATATGATAACACACAATCACTTCTGCAAGGCTGGTCAGATAGCTCAAATGTTTTAGTCACTGTCTCTAACTCTACAGACCCGGGTTCTAGACAAGGGTAAAGCTTTAATATAATTACTTGTTTTATTATATCCCTGGTAGGGATATTTTTTTTTAAAATCTGAGCTGAGCTGTATAGACATTTTAACTCTACAAATAGTACCTTAAACTTCACAATTTAGTTTTTTTATTGATAGAGAAATACGCTACGGAAATGTCTGGCACTTCAGTCACGGTGATATACATATCCAGTTATACTTAGATTGTTATATAATTTGGTTTTATATAATTACATTTGTTAAATAAATAAAGTATTATCGAAAATTCTCACAGGTTTCAAACTCGACTCTGCCGAGAAGCATTGTGTCAAACCAGTTGAGCCACGGCTAATACTAACTCACACTGAACCTTAATTTAATTGTTTATTCATCTCGGTGCATAATGCTTTTTACCTGACATTTTATATGAGCAACATCTGTACCTTTAGTCTAGAGGTTGACAGATTATTCGGCCTGGCCGATTATGGGTTTTTTAAATAATCAGTAATCTGTGCTTTTGTACACCGACTATGGCCAATACTTTATGGGGTGATGCATGCTAATTAGGTTAAACCAGGAGGAGTGTGCATGATCTGTCGTGTACTGCATATAAAAGACCTAGTCTGCAGAGACAGGGTCAATTTCTAGCTAGCATGAAACCTATCTTTAAAAAAATCCTCCTGCATCATATGGTTTATATTAGGCTACTAGCTTAACGTCAGGGCGGGTTCACTGCTTTGTTTTTTCCGAGAATTCTGCTCCCTTTTTTTTCAACCAAACAACATCTGCCCTCGCAACTCAGAGTCAGGCAAAAAATTGTAAATCTGAAATACACCAGCTAGGTTAACTGCCTTATATTGCACAGCATAAAATACATGTGGTGCACTTTTATTTATCAACAGCCTGCATCAATATCGGTTGCTAACAGTGTGCCAACAAAAGGTGCTGGATTAACAGAAGTCCATTTGCGAATAAAGCGCAAGCTTTGCACAAATTACTTGCATATTTATGTTAGCAGCCAATAAAAGTAGGAACATCGTTATTCTGGATTGCAGTACAGTCATCAGCAGCATAGTCTGCTGAAATTAGATCGAAAGCATATTCTGTCTGCAACATGATATCCATGTGTCTTGCGTTAGATTTGTTCTTGAGTTTACCTTGTGTTCTCAAACAGTCTGTCAGATTTCAAACATGTGTGCTAGTAAGTTGGCCATCGGGTACTCTTCCGAATGCAGTGTACTCACACACAGCTGTTCAAGAGAATATTTATATAAAAGTGACTCTGTAACCATGGTAAACTTTAAGAGATATCTCTGTTTTGGTTAAAAGACTCAGTCACAAGAGTTAAGATATTGTGTACATTATTAATTTTGGTCAGAATGTATTTCATGTATGCATTGTATAAAGAAGCTACACCATAAGTGTTAATTGTTCATTAAACATTTTTGTAATTGATATTAGTTTAAAAAAATCATAATAATCAGTATCTGCTTTTTTGATCCCGCAATCATTGGTATCGGCCAGATTTGGACAAATTACTGTGTAAAAGTACTTTTCTGAGTAACTCTGAGTTCACACGTTTTGGGAAGTCCCTACTTAAGACCAAATTGATCAGGTAAAATTAGTTCACATCTTACCGGTGACAATGAATGATATTTCCTTTACTCTTTCTAATTGTTCTATAGGTTACTGTTAACATATGAACTCCCTTAACCTGATCAATTTAGTCTTAAGTAGGGACCTCCCAAAACTCGTGACCACAGAGTTACTTAAAAAAAGTACTTTTACTCAAGTAAATGTCCACCTCTGGTATCGGCCTAGAAAAATCATAATCGGTCAACCTCTACTTTATTCTTAACAGATGACAGAGACAACCATTTATCCAAAAAAATTCCCCATTTACTTTCTCAGCTAACTAAATTGTAAACATAAATTACGCATGTTATATGCCAACATATTTACATTTTTTTTGTTTCAACTGAACGTTTTACAATTAGGCTACATTAGTCCTTCTATTACGTTGCACCTTCACATATCGTTGCAGCAGATTCACGTGATCACATTCCAGACATTACATGCAATCCATAGCAATTCAAATTATCTTCTAATATTCACGGTTAAGGTCAGGGTTAAGGTTAGGCATGATGTTACTTAGGTTAAGATAAGGATTATGTTTAGGTTTAACACTACAAAAAAACAATTGCCTGTCTAGAGAAACACGTGCATCATGCCAGAATGGAGAACAAAAACAATGTTTTAATCTGGATGTGAACTTGTGAACACCGGAGTGAGTCGGTTACTTACACGCCAACATTTAAAGCATCATATATGTCCTATTGTTCCTCCAATTACAGTGATTAATATAGAAATTGAAAGCTCTGAATCTGTACATTCAAAAAAAAATTGACTTTGTGACGATATGCCCAGATATAGGTGGTGGGTCACATTTGAACTCAATCCCTCTTATATATTTCATTGACATGAATAGCACGACTTACATGTCATTTGTGAAATCGAAAATCCAATCAAAGCTGTGCTTTCACATCAACCTTCGAGATACCATAACAGTTCCAAATAAAGTATTCCTCCTTTTGTGCTACTCTAAACTGTCTAGGAGTGGTCCTGAACAGTGGTTAGCAGCTCAATAGGCAATCAACCGTTCTGTTATCTCCAGGCACACATTTCTCCATGTAGATCAACAATGTTTTATCTTCTTCTGTTGTATTTTCAAGGGACATTAAGATTTGGGCATTGAGATGTTGTGTCTGCTCTTTAAGAGATGAAATCTGTGGGTATACTTTTTTTATATTGCCATAAATCCAGCCTAGAGCCACCAATCATGGACTACAGAGGCCCCTAGCTACAGGGCTAAAGTTTTGTCTGGTTTCCAGGTGCATCAGAAAAGTCATTTGGTGCCAGCTTTGGCTAGGCAGGGCCAGCTTACACCTTTTCCTCACACATATGGACAGTGAGCTGGAATCAAATCTCCAGATTAGTGGGGAAATAACAGCGTTAAAGGTTTGTTTGGCTAGGCAAAACACACAGGACACGAGCTGTGGCGGCAAAACACACGGGACACGAGCTGTGGCGGCAAAACACACAGGACACGAGCTGTGGCGGCAAAACACACGGGACACGAGCTGTGGCGGCAAAACACACGGGACACGAGCTGTGGCAGCAAAACACACGGGACATGAGCTGTGGCGGCAAAACACACGGGACACGAGCTGTGGCTGACGGAATGTCGACAGGAGGGAAAGGAGGAGGAAGAGATCAGAGGGAGAACGCATGTTTGCCTCTTAATGAACCTTTAAATAAGCTATCCCCTTTAAAGAAAACATTCATTTTGAGAAGAGAAATGACAGCAAAATACAGTGAACCAAAAAAATTAAGATTAAATTAAAAACGAAATAAAATACTGTAAGCTATCACACGTTATTTACAATACCTTTCCAAATGTTCTCTTCCAGGAGACAGTGGGCCCAGCCACACACCATACCTTTAACGAGGGACAACACAGTGTGCTACACTATCTTTGACACAAACCTTGTTTTCCAAGGCTTTCGCCAACATGTTCTCTTTGTTTCTTGTTCAAAGTTAGTATGCATAAATACGTAGAAGGGGAGACAGTGGGACTGAATGCCTGCTGATCCTACTATGGATAGTTGGTGAAATAATGAGGGCTTTTATGTTTAGATAATGGCTGTGGAGGAACCAAGCTGTTGTCAGACTGACTGCTAATACACAGCCATTATCATACTCTAGTAATAGCCTAGCATTGTAGGCTGTATAGACCATTGGATCTCAAACCTCTCCTCGGGGACCCACAGCCATCTCACAGTTTTGTTGTAACCCTGAACTAGCTCACCTGATTCAAGCAGGTAAGTGCTTGATGATGAGTCGACAAGTTGATTCAGGTGTGCTAGCTATGGGATACAGCTAATAAATGGCATGGCTGGGGGTCCCCCAGGAGAGGTTTGAGAACAACTGGTATAGACGAACCTTTGGCTATTTAGCCTCTAGCTTTAGCTTACTAGCAGGTTAGCAGGTTAGCAGGTTAGCAGGTTAGCAGGTTAGCTGTACCTTTGACGATAAGGTCAGCATAGTTGGAGACCCCGGAGCCACCATCGGAGCGGATGACGCAGCGGTAGCGACTGGTGCTCCTTTGTGATGTGTCGCCGACACTGACAGTGGCTGAGAAACGCCTGTGGTTCACCACACGCGTCACCATGAGGGCTGTGTCTTTGCCATTCCACTGCTGCAAAGATAGACGTACACTTACAGTACAGATGTACAGAACATAGTTTACCAGTCATTCTGCTTCTTGATTGAATGACTTTGAATAATAATAAATTAATAAAAATTGAATCATTGAACTTTTACAGTGCTTTTTATAGAACTTTGAAGTGCTATTAAGTGAATGGCATTCTTGCTTTGTTGTGAGTGACCATACTACTTAACAGTACAAGACCAAAGACTGAGTGACAACTACAATTGACCCTGTGTCAAAAAAGCAGAACATTTTTTCACAAAGACATACTTCTCCCTATTTTCAGAACAGGTTTCTCACTATGATTTGACCATGACAGCTGCCCATTCAATGTTATTCCTATGAGCCTCCACAACTAAATGGAATGGTCAAAAGGACAAACTGCCACTCCAATCCGATGACCAAAGAAACTTCCTGTGTATTTTATATATGTCATATATATTTATATCAGCCATTTCTTCAGATATGCCTACATTCCTGTGACGTTCCATTTCACTACACATGTTTTCCTTGAGATCTCAACTTGACTAAAACATCCTCCCAAAAGTAATTTATTAAACCATGTACCAGAGCCTCTCCTGCCCTAGGTATCACTTTCCATGGCAAATTCCATTACTGAAAATACAAACATGCTAGTACAGTCACTGACAGAGGGCCAGTGTTCCACATCTAAACAACACATTCTACTAGGGCCCAGATTGTATGGATTTCCCAACAGAGTTTATACCATATTACACACACAGACTGTGCACGGACCATATTCTTAGTGTCTTTTACCATGTGCATCAAACAAAACACTTCAGCAGATATCAATTGAAATGCCCTGCAAGTCCCTAATGTTGGATTCATCAGCATGTTCATACAGTAAGTAAACTGAAGATTGGTTACATCTTACAGTGTTTCCTTGTGAAATTGTCTGAGCTATGCAGCTGTGAAGTGAAAGGGACAAAGTGGATTATGTCTAGTTTGGACCAAAAACCAAGAACTCACCTGTAGCCACAGTTGGTCATGTTGTGACCATTTCCCTCCAGCGGTACACTGGAAGGTGGCGTTTTGGCCCACGTTCACCTCCACATTCTGTAGCCGAAGGAAGTGAGGTGCTTTTCCTGCAAAAGGAAACTGTCACTGATTCATACCGAGCATACAGTTTATTGACTAGACTGGCATAAGCAGAAACATAGTGCATACAAAGGTACTAGTAGAAACGTTAAAGTTTTTGTTTACTATCACACAGTATGTGTGTGTTTGGTAGTCTACCATGGTGTACTGGTCTAAGATATTTCATACCAGTGTACATACTGCTGCACCATTAATTTGAATCATGTCTACAAGCCCACCTATATTTTTCCACTTTGCTGTTTAATAAAGCATAACAATGCCAGGAAAAATATATCTAAATAAAAGTATGAATACTGTTTTAGCCAACAAGCACAGTTTTTATAACTACTGTCTAAAATTGTACAATACACTTGTGGGCACCTTTAAGATTCCAGGTCACGTTTCCTGCCATATAATTGTCTTCTCTTGCCTGCTAGTGCACTCTAATGCCCAGCTGAAAAGAGAATGAACTGAGGCTGCTCTGTGTGGCATTGAAACGGCATTGAGCTCAGGTGATTTCCTAATCTCATTTTCACCGAGCCTGGAAATGTAGGCCTAATAGTGTATTCATTGATCATTTCAATACGAGAATGTATCTTGACATTAATTTTGCCCATTGAAGAAAACGAGAGACTGGATTCTTTTACCTCTGCCATCTATTTACCTTCCCGTCTAATCTTATTTGAATTCAGCACAAGCAGCCACTGTAAGTGCCCACTCCTAATACTCAGTGAAAGCTTAAAGTCTGGGGACAGATACAGATAGGGAGAGAGAGCGAGAGCAAGCGAGAGAGCGAGAGCGAGAGAGAGAGAGAGAGAGAGAGCGAGAGCGAGAGAGAGCGAGAGAAAGAGCAAGAGCGAGAGAGAGGGAGAGAGCGAGCGAGAGCGAGAGAGAGCAAGCGAGCGAGAGAGAGCAAGCGAGCGAGAGAGAGCAAGCGAGCGAGAGAGAGCAAGCGAGCGAGAGAGAGCAAGCGAGCGAGAGAGAGCAAGAGAGTGAGAGACAGAGCGAGAGAGAGTGAGAGAGAGAGAGTGAGAGATAGAGTGAGCAAGCGAGCGAGAGAGAGCAAGAGAGAGAGAGAGTGAGAGAGAGAGAGTGAGGGAGAGAACGAAGTAAAGAAAGAGAGAAGGAACACATCTAGGACACTGAGTGCCTCGGAGAAACCAAAGATGTGAGGAAAAGAGGTTCTGTCAGCTTTGAATGATGAAGGCCCTGAGTTTGTGCTCCGCAATCTGTCTAACCTGTGTCTTACCCCAATCACAAATACACACATAGACACACACACATAGACACACACACATAGACACACACACACATAGACACACACACATAGACACACACACATAGACACACACACATAGACACACACATAGACACACACACATAGACACACACACATAGACACACACACATAGACACACACAGCCAGGAGTGTTGGACCAGATGACGCTCCATGGGGTAGTGTCATGTTTGGTCACTTACGGCACGGGTGGGCCAAAACTCGTACTTCGTCCACGGCGATGAACCCGGGATGGCCCTGCACGGATAAGGCCTCAAATATCACCTATTGCAAAAGGGTAGAGGAAGGCATGGGGAAAGAGAAATGGAAGAAATTAAGAGAGGGCCTAGAAAGAAAAGTGAGAAACATCTCAGCTGTGTGACTGTTTCCCACAATACCCTACGCATTTAAAATCTATGAGTTACCCTATGTCAAAAACAATTTCTTTATGTCATAATTGAACATTCAAGCATACTGTTTAAAATGACAGAATCCACAAATATATTCCAACAAAGAAAAAACAAAATATTACTTTAGTTAATTAAGCATTTCAAAGAAAACATTTTATTCATATTATAAGTAGGTTGTGTATAATAGACGTCTTGAAACATTGGGCACTTACTTTCACAAACGACACATAGTGAAAGACAGCCAACTGTCCTGTTGTTCACATATGGGGCTGGCAGAATGTGGAGGCCAGCACATACGTGCCATGTGGCCAGGACATGTGGGGCTCACACAGGGTTAGATATGTGTACCAGCCTTGGCAGTGGGACTCATGGTTTCAAGGCTTTATGACCATATAGAAAGACCAATACTGTACCCATTTCACAGAATCGCATAGGTCAACTTTGTGGACTTTGATATTTACTTTTCACATAGGTGGATGCTGTCATTTTTTTGTCTCATCCAATTATGCCTCGTCTCATCTGCAACCCCTCTTAGATAGTCGATGGTCAATCAAATTCTTCCTCCACATGTCGTCAAGCTGTCTGATTTTTCTCAAACTGCTTGCTGAACATGGTATACTTAAGTCGATACATGAGTGGGAGGTTTAGACATTGGTCAAGTCTGCCACCATGATTGCATTTTCTTTTCACGTTGTTCAAAGATCATCAAGGTGACATTACATCAATTAAAAAATACTCAACTATGGGTTCTCTGACTTTCCTCGGGCCCCCTGCACGAGGCAGTGCAAAATTGGCAGGTCAGATAAGTGTATCCTGCCATGTTACTCATAGCAGTTTTAGGTATTGAAAAGTGTTCAAGGCAGATCTGTCTTGGAGGCAGAAATAATTTGATTGGTTGATTCAAAACTAAGGGCGGATCTTACTTGACATCAGAAGCGTGCACATGAGCATAGATTTCTCAGTCTTGAATCATATCTAACCTTAACCCAAACCTTAACCACACTGGAGTGTTAAAATCTAATCCTGTGCTATATGCTATATTATATATATATGACATTTTTTTCACTTAGGGGTGTACTCACTTTTGTTGCCAGCGGTTTCCACCTTACTGGCTGTGTGTTAAGTTATTGAGTGGACAGCAAATGTACACTGTTATACAAGCTGTACACTCACTACTTTACATCATAGCAAAGTCTCATTTCTTCAGTGTTGTCACATAAAAAGTTATAATCATTTAACAAAATGTGAGGGGTGTACTCACTTTTGTGAGATACTGTATATATACACAGTTTATATGCCCAAAACCCAGTGTGCAAAACAAAAAAACACTGGGTTTTGTGCATTGCGCACCATTCCATTCACTCTGGTCCCGAGCGTAATACGAGCCCGTCCTCCCCAATTAAGATCCACCGACCGTGGCTGATATAGATATATATATATATATATATATATATATATATATATATATATATATATATATATATATATACAGTATATATAAATATTCAAGACGTTACCAACAAATGTATTCATTTTGCTAGTTTGGCACTAGCATGGATGCTGTTCTAAGGCATGGCCAGACATGCCTCTGGACCATTTTATTACAAATTGGCTTAGTTAAGACTCGGAAATTCAAGCATTTAATATTTGAAACAGTGACTGGGCAAAAGTCAGTGCTGGAAAAAGGAGCATACAAATAAACATAACACACTCATTGAAAAGGAAGGTTTTCAGATGGATCCTGAAGATGCCGTTCTAGCCTTCAGTAAAATTTCTTTCCAATATTGAGGAAACAGAAAAGAGAAGAGTTTCTGACTGTGAGCTGACTTCCTGAAGGTGTGAGGTGGCCAGGAACTGCTCTTGAATCTTATATCTACATATATGTGGAGTGATATAGGACCACTCGGGAAGGTTGAACACTAGGTGGGTTGTATAAGTTTGGTGGCACACGCAGGGAGTCCTACCAAGAGTGAGTTCCAATAATCCAGACGTAAGATGACGAGTGCCTTGATGACTACCTGAGGTGGTGTTAGCTCATAGTTCCAAGCAAAGATGTCAGCCAGGCATGCAAAGATGGGTGTTTTTACTGGTGTCAGAAGGGGAAAGCAGAGAAATAGTTGAGTGTCATCAGCATACCAGTGATAGGAGTGTCCTAGTGAGGTTATGACAAAGCCAATGGATTTGGTGTAGAAAGAGAAGAGATGAGGGCCTAGAACAGAGCCTTGGGGGACACTGGTGGAAAGTGATGGCAGACAAAGATCCTCTCCATGTCACCTGGTAGGAGTGGCCTGCAAGGTAGGATGCAATCCAATAATGTGCAAAGCTGTAATGATTCCCTGGGTGCAGTATGTATCTGGATTTTGGGGTTTTGTTCATTCCTGTTTATTGTGTTTAGTTCTGTCTCTCTTTCAGTTATTCTGTTTTATGTAATATTGTATTTAGTTTCTGTTCCCCATAGTTGTGCCTATACCGGTCCGCCCGTCTGTTCCATGTACATCTAGGTCCTCGTTGTTGTCTACAGCTGTTATCTATTATCACTTGTCCCATCAGTGTTAATAATAGTTTTTTATGTTCAGTGTCAGTCATTGTCCCTGTTATCAGATATTCCTGTTTGTTGTCTTGCTACCCATTGCTGCTTTTGCATGTATTCTAGTAAGTAGAAGTCTAGATACTAAGTTTTGAGTTCCTACTTTGTTTGGGAGAGTTCTGTTTTCAAGCATTCCATCAATTGGGTAGTAACAACTTCTATTACTCAGTATAGTAAGAGTCTGTCTTCTAAGTTGTTGTTTTAATAGTTATTCAAGAATATTTCAGTTTTGCAAATACACATTGCCCATTTTAAGAAAAAGCATCTGCCTCCTGCCTAATATTAAAAACCTCAACATCGTGAGGAGCCACAGATGCAGAGATCCAAAAGGGTGGAAAGTAGGATGCGATGATTCACAGTGTCAAAGGCCACAGATATGTAGATCATCCAATAAGAAACAAGGGTAAAACATAGTCTCAGTGAAATTGTAACTACATGCATACTTTTTGACTGAGCTGTTTATAGCTCAACGTTGATATTCTTTAAATTAACATTAGTCTTTCTCATCTTGACAAAGATAATAATGACTCTCAGGACAGAAGATAAAATATATTTTTTTTTAAAGCAGCATGTGAACATGAATCTCTAACTGTCTGTCTATCTAAACTTGACTGATCACTACATTACAAGTCAAACTACAGCTCTTTCAAAACTTTACACATTTTCTTTTCCTAACTCTCGCTCCTAGAATAATGACTCTTTCTCATAGGCTGAATATGTCAGAATTCACAACTAAACGACCAGACGTTTAATAGATGTCATCATTTGCCATGTCACTCAGCCTGCTGCTTTCTCCGTCAATTATTCTACCTTAGTTTCTGCCACTGCCTCTGCATCTTTCAAACTGACCTTCCTTCTCCTCTACCTCTTTCCTCGTCAGGTTGGCCTGGTTGCCTCTGCCTGTCTGGCTCCCGGAGAGAAGCAGCTTTCAACCCAGGAGACTGCCATGTAAAGGGGGGGTCAGAAGACCCTTGACCCGTGCCCTGCTGTGGTCACCACAGGGAACCTTGTGGCACACAGTTTGAGGAAGGCCGCGATCCTCACTCAAAATGTCACAATTCTCCAAAGAACTTGTTTACCAGACAGAATGTTCAACACTAGAATACCAATGATGGCTGGTCACTCGCTCACTTAAATTGCATCTTCACTCGCCCTTGAAAACAGCAGTGTTCAGGACATTCTCAGCTGTCTATTCTCAGAGGAAGTCTATTCTGCAGTATTTTCGGCCATTCTTTGAGATTTTGTTAGTTCTTCATTTGCTCCTTTTAGTATTCTTTGGCAATTAGTAGAACGATGGCGTATTCCTTTTCTTAAGTGTTCAGAACTCCCTCCATCCAGTGAGAGAGCTGAGGTGTGCAGCCATGTCAGCGGGTGACAATAGTTCAGCTCGCTGCCTTCATTACTGTAATAGGTTGCAGGGATGAAACTGTGCAGAGACAACTCTGTCTCTTACCTGGACGTAAAGCTAGCCCTACCTGGCTGGTGGGATCGACATTCAGGGTAAGAAAAATAGAAAGTAGCAAGATGGTTATCTTCTCTTTTTTTTCTGAGATTCATGGAAGGCTTTGAAATGATTGTATGCCAGGCGGCAGACAGACCTAATCCAAGGGTTTTTGCTGCAGCTGTTATTACCACCAGAAAGACAGGGACTTGGCACTTCTCAACAGGTGAAAACAATGCTGTTTTTCTTTTGCGACTGAAACAGAGGTTTGGACTGGAGTGTGAAGTGGCAACATGTGCGAATTGGGTTGCTACATGGTATGGGTTTTCAACTATCCCCAACTGCTTTAGAGGACAGCAAGTGACAGAAGCTTTGAACTGGGTATGAGGGAAGTTTAGAGTCTTGGAGTGTCAACAGCAATTTTCTCTTAAAGAAACGGTGGGTGAAATACTGGGAAATTTCCAATGTCACATATAACATGATTGAGTGTCACGTTTGTATTGAAACATGGATGCTGTCAGCTCTTTGTTTGACACATCCTTATTAAAAAATAAGACACAATCTCTAAATGGCCCATCGTGCTTCAAATACTTCATGGCAGGGGAGCGCAATTAAAGAAAAATTCATTTGTGTAAAATGGGCCACTTATCTGTTGTGCCAGACTCACTTGTCTAATCAAAGGCACAGTAGGGATTTAGCTGCCACTTTAAATCCACGCAGTCAGATTCTTAAGGAGATACAGAGACCAATATTTAACAGGCAATCAAATAAAGTCAATTAATGCCATTTTAAGACTGCTCTTAGTTGCTATAATTGACAAGCCATCAACTGTTGTAAGCAGTTTCATGAAATATGAAATATAGAAAATTTTATTTGGATTACCTTTACAGCGTAATATGTGCCTTAGCCAACAAGCTAAGTAAATACTTCAATATAGATAAGGCAAACTGTTCAAATATGTGTGGTAGGATTAAAATATTAGTATTTCACCTCACCAAGAGAAAGTAATAGACTAATATAGCAGGCATTCAATGAACATAATTCAATTAATTGAAAATTAAATCTATTGACACAGAAGTGAGATAGAGAGAATTTGAATAAAGAGCATCAATGGAGTAAGAGAAAGTAAGAAAAAAAGAGCAAAGCAGGAACAAAGGGGACAGACAGGGTGAAGAAATGAAAGAGATACTAAACAAGAATCAAACAGTCAGCAACAGAGAGGCAGAGAAAAAGTTTGAAATGTTGTAGAGGGTGAAAGAAATTGACAATTTTAGGTGCTGCAAGTATATGAAGTATACATATATGACATACAGTAAGGATATACAGAAAACAAATACATAAATGTGGCCAGAGGTCTGTGGACATCTGACCATCACACCCATATGAGCTTGTTGGACATCCCATTCTAAAACCATGGTCATTAATATGCAGTTTATCCCTCCTTTCTCTCTATAACAGCCGCCACTCTTCTGCAAAGGCTTTCCACATTTTGGAATGTGTCTGTGGGAATTTGCGCCCATTCAGCCAAAAGATAATTTTTGTGGTTAGGCATTGATGTTGGACGAGAAGGCCAGGCTAACAATCACCATTCCAATTTATCCCAAAAGTGTTCAATGGGTTTGAGGTCAGGGCAACGAGTTCGTCCAAACCAAACTCATTGAACCATGTCTTTTAGGACCCTGCTTTGTGCACAGGGGCACAGTCATGCTGGAAAAGGAAAGGGTATTCCCCAAACTGTTGCCACACAGTTGGAATAACCCAAATATCTCAAATGTTCTTGTATCCCATAGTACTAAGATGAGACCCTTCATTGGACCTAAAATTGAGCATAGTTTAAATGTTGCCGCCCACCTGAGAATTGTTGTTGACTATGTCCATCCCTATATATCTACGGTGTATTCATCTTCTAATGGCCACTTCCAGCAGGATAACACAAAGCTCACATACAGTCATCTCTAACTGGTTCCTTGAACATGTCAATGAGTTCGCTCTACTCAAATGGCCTCCACAGTTACCAGATCTCAATCCAATCGAGCACTTTTGTGATGCGGTGGAACGGGAGATTCGCATTAGGGATGTGCATCTGACAAATCTGCAGCAACGTCAATATGGACCAAAATCTCTGAGGAATGTTTCCAGCACCTGGTTGAATCTATGCCATGAAGTATTAAGGTAGTTCTGAAGGCAAAAGGGGGTCCAACCCAGTGTGTGTGTGTGTGTGTGTGTGTGTGTGTGTGTGTGTGTGTGTGTGTGTGTGTGTGTGTGTGTGTGTGTGTGTGTGTGTGTGTGTGTGTGTGTGTGTGTGTGTGTGTGTGTGTGTGTGTGTGTGTGTGTGTGTGTG
>JACXGM010004616.1:0-12675 GCA_016801145.1 Umbra pygmaea | reverse complement strand
TTGCCTTTCAGTGATAATTTGACCAAGATAATTGTTGCCAGGGTGACTAAACTCAACACTGAGGTCTTTTTGGGATCTAATGCTGCAGGTTGAAAATAGACTGAAATACCATAGATTAATTTGGGGACCATTGTAGCATTATTGGATGAATGTTGTGGTGCACAATGGTTACCTCTGAGTGTAGAATAATTAACATATTGGTCATATTCCTGAGAGAAATCTAATTACCGGTTTTGGTTTTGCCTCTGAAACTTTGGTTGAGTCTTTAATAACACACTATTTCCAATATAGTGCACTACATTTAACCAGAGGTTATAGGGCTCTGCTCAAAATTAATACCTTTAAAATGAATTAGGTGCTTTTGGGGATGCAGAATTTGCTCATGTAGCGAACAAATGTTTTACAATGGTCGACAAATAGGCAGTAATAAACACTAGGAGGAACATTCTTAGGGTGAGATTTATTGGAAACAGAGCAATTAAAGAAGTGATTCTCATCAGATTGAATTATATTTAGGCCCCATGGCGTGAGTGTTCCATTTACTGAAAATAAATTTGTATTCAAGTTTAAGCGGTTTCTAATTCCATTTGAATAATTTAAGTAAGACCACGAATAAACTAATTGGGCTCCATCAGAAAATCATTGTGAGTGGATGAACCTCACTGCCCAAAGACATACTGGTTCTGAATAGTGAATTCAGCATGCATACAATTGATGTCAAAATGGTGAAGTAAATATTTATAAACTAATTGTGCTACACTGAACGTGTGAATCCCTGTCAAATACATGAAGGGAATATCTGGACAAGACTGACTCTTACAAAGTTTTCCTGGCTTAAGGAATGCCACAGGTATTTAACAGTATGAAGACACTGAAAGACTCTCCCTCACCTGATAAGAGTTGGGCCAGAAGGTGCTGATAGCCAGCTCAGCCTTGACCCAGCCCTCTGTCACTGAAGCAGAAGCGTTCCACACAGGGTTCCCCTGCGCACCGCCGTTCACCTTGATGTAGACGTTGAGCGCCCCGGGACTGGATCCATCACGGCTAGACAGAGAGTAGTGGAAGTCAATGCAGTGGGTGTCGTTTTCCTTCAATGTGGGCAGGAGCAAGTGGGCCTTCTGTCCTGATGCCCGGCCTGAGCCATTTACCACCATGAACGAACCTATCAGAGGGTAGACAGAACCAGGAAGTGAGGAAAAGCAAAAATACACAGTGTTTCTTTCATAGAACAAACAAATGATTCTGTAAAAGAAAAAAGTATTAGAAAGAAAACGTATACAGTTTGAACCCACTATTTAAACTAAGACCTATTCATTTCTGAGGTACTATTACACTTGTTTCATTCAATATTGTTGCAATATGAGCAAAGAAAAAAGAAAGACGATGGATCAAAAGCAGAGAGATGGATTGAGACTGTAAGTGGGAGGAAGCGGTGTAAGAGGATGTGCAGCTGGAACAACAAAGACTATATTAAGGTGGCAGATATTCTCAGGGACGTTGCTTTGATATCTGAACACCAAGCCAGGCAAATGTCAACATTCTGGCTCGTATGCCTTCCAATGGCTCCACTATTCTGGGTTAAAACAAGAAAACCATGACATTGGTTTCAGTTTCAATACACCCACATATGGTAGTACATTTAGACCTTGCACTCTAGCCAAGCACTATCTTGCACTCTGTAGACTAATTCTAAACTTTGATTTATTACAGCTTTATTGTACAGTATGTGGTTTTACAGCATGATTCAAATTTGTCATTCTAACGTGAGCAAAGTGGTCTAAATCATGGAGACTTTCCTTTAAAAATGTGACAACTTACATGAGAGACTAGCAATTAGGTGATTATGTTCAGTTATTACAAAAATGGTTTCCGGACACCATCAATTCCCCTCTCCGAAAATCATAATAAGCGTAGATTAACTCAGTAGATTATTCCATCCATAGAATTATTTAACTTAGTTTTTACTTGACCCTGACAATTACCGAATTAAAAAAATTACCAAGGGCTGCCCCTTGGCCTCCCTTCTACTGACGACGAGCACATTACCACAGCATGCTACCAGCCAGGGTAGCTCCTCTTGAAACTATAATGAAATCCCTGACACAAATGAGAACTTAAAAGTGTCAGTAGTGATCAAATGAGAAGGTTAAAATGACGACAACCTTTTCCAGGCAAGTTTCAGGAGCCACCTTTTAACTCGTCAATGATAAATTGTGCCCGTTAATGTGGCTAGGGCCATCGGATAGCATGTGGAATCAAACGATTCATCACCAAAATTATTTGAAGCACATCAATGGGCTAAGCACAGAGGAGATATCAATCATCTCAACCTTGGGTCTGGAATGGAGCCAATCAATTCAGAGCGGTGAGCCAATCTAGCAGAGACCCTAACCAGGGCATGGCTGGTGAACTAGGCTGATTAAATTTCTCATTCGCCCCAGCCACTGCCGTTTTACATCAGCACTCTCGCTTGCCAACACATACACTAACTCATTTTCTCACATCTAGACCCACAAAAACTCACACATATATCTTTGGTGTGTGTTGACCTGGGGCCATTTTAACCTCAGAAGTGTCTACCTGACAACTACTAAGGTGTTAAATGGCTGTACAATGGGGTCATATGTAGAGCACTTCAATTAACATGACAGCCATAACTATATTCCAAGTAACAATAATTGTCAGCAAAATTACATATATACTCTACTAGCATTTATATTTTAGGATCACCCAGCAATTTTTATAGTTTTTGACAGAAATTGATACCTAGATCAAATCATTCACCAAGATAGCATCAAAATGATCAGTAATAACAGTCAAAACATGATTAATTGTAGAGTAGCTAAAGGTTTTATCATTAGGACACAGATGTATAGGCTCCTGAAAGTGGCTTTGCTGTTGTTTTGAATAATAATTATAAACTCAGTCAACTCTAATGATGCACAAGCCACCACTACGCACTGTACATTCCACACACATGCATTGCTTTTTTTCACCTCTTAGCTGTAACTGTAACATAAAACCTAAGTTGCTTTGTGATTGGACAAAAGCAGATGACTGTACAGCCCCCACCCCTTTTCTTTGAACCTTTACTGAAATATTTTAGAAATATACTGTCTTGGATATACAGTATATTTGAATAATTTTAATACCAACCAGCGAATGAAAGGATCAATAAAAAAACAAACAAACTTTGTAACACTCGTAAACAATATACAGTACATAATGAATAACAATGGGAATTTTGCAACTAGAAAATATATGTTGTAAACGCTCAGAATAAAATGTCAAATCATGTCAATTTGTGTTCTAGGTGTCAACCTAAAGTAAAATGTTTACTGGCCCTTTTCCAGAAATGCTAATATGTCACTATTATATAACATATTTCGTTTGGCATGTACTGTAAGCCTACTTCATGTTACTAATAGCCATGCAATTACAGACTGTGGCATTTCTATGGTGATCTATCTATGTAAAAACAGTCTGACTGTGGTAGCCATCAGCAAAGCACAGGTATAATAGTGCGATTAAACTCCATCTTTATTCTCCAGGTGTGCTGTTCGGTTGCGGGGTACTCAGATCAATAGCAATAAGGGCAGCCATTAACCCGATCAACCACTGAGTAAAAAGAGCACAATGGCTCCTGGCCAGCTTCACAAGTAGTCCAACAGTCCATCCCCCAGATATTGTGTACCAAATATCACGCTTGTTTGAAAAGCATCCTTCTCAATGTCCATGCTCCTCTGGCCGCAGTTTAAAGAAATAACGGAATATTGTAGCCTCAAGTGTATTTGTCGGGGTGCGTTCCTCAGTACACATGTTTGGTAGCTTTCAATTCCCTTTAAAATATATATAAAAATACACACAGCTGTCATCACAGAGGGAGAATGAGATTTCTACTAAAGTTCAGTGGAGGGTCACAGTCCCACCGTCATAATGCGTTCCAAGGAGTGACAAATGGCTAAAGCTGAAGTCATCTGAATATTATATGAAATTATAGAAGGGGACTTATATATTTGGGGCATGCTGCTGCTAAGTCAAATTAAATTAAATTTCCTAACAAAAATTTACAATAAAAGATCCTATTATATCACCATGCTGATAGGTTATGGTAATAATTGGCAGTGTCCCTCATAAGGCTAATGAAATGGAAAAAAAAATTATAGGGCTGAAATTGGGAAGCTCTAAACTTGGTGCACAAGGCAGACGTAGCTAAGCAGCTAGGGTTGATAATGTGTAGCTCCCTGCCCTTATTCACTTCCTCACCAAAATTATCGACCACTCTTCTGTAGAACTTCGCTACTACACCCCTAAACACACACAAAATCAGGAGCCTATACAGTGTCCCATTGAAAACAGAGTGCGTCACCCCAACCCACATCATTGAGCCTCGGCCCATTTCACACATTTAACACAATTCCCTGGCCCCTTCACACTCCGCCTCGGCGTCAGGCAGAAGCAAAACCTTGTCGGGTCTGACGCCACAGACCGGCACGGCACGGACCCCATATGTTCCCTGTCCTCAATGTGTAATGGGCCTGCATGATTTGCATCCTCTATGCTTGCCGTGCCCTAATTAATGCCATCCTGCCTCATCTGCTGTAGTGCCAAAACACTTTCGTTCACAGCTTCTCTCCTATGCGCACTCCCTACCTCTCTTCATCACAACGACAGTGCATCAGAGCGACACAGTGCCACTACGCTTTACACTTAACCCATTGTAATAAGACAAAGGCCAAAAGGGTGTGAGGCAACAAGCCCATAGGCTTAGTGTAGAAACTCCAACTTGGCCTTTTCAATATCACGCATCCCCCCCTTTGAACTTCTCTTCTTGAAAGCAGAATAATGTTACACATAGAAAGGGGGGGGCAGGGCCAAGGGTTGGTTAATCTAACAAGTAAGAAAATCAATAATTTAAGTGCCATTATTGAGACTGCGTGTTACAGCAAAATGCCTGAATGCAAATAGCCTGATCGAGATGCCAATAGGAGTACATCCCTCCAGCAGTTAAGCTCTGTTTCTAAACCTCAATTTGCCTCTTGATTATTATAGTAATTTATTGCTTGTAAACACAGCCACTTTTGTATTAAAGGGGAATTGACTTCCAATCCCATTGGCAGGAAAAGCTTTTAAAAAGAAAAAGGCTCTTCATTAGTCGCATAATTGTCAGCTTTCTTCTTTACTTTTTTCTAATGTATTGGTGACAATAAAAGTCCCATTAAAGGAGAATTCCGGGCGATTTCAAAATGTAGCTCTGTTGTTTGGATATCTGGAATGCTGTCAGTAGCGAGAATAAGTCTAACAATCGGTATTGCCAAAACGGTGTTATCCCCCTGCTCCAGTTTACACACGTTACGCTATTACGAGGCAAGTTTTAAAATGTGCTTTGAACCTCTAAACATGTTCAAAATTTCAGTACTAGTGCATATAGCCATGTGCAGTGATTCCTTATAGTGAACACAGCGAATCTGACAAATCAGACAGTATACATACTTCTGTTTATTTCTCATTTTCCAGTGAAGTCCATTGGAGTTGCTCTCCGATTTACAAGCAATGTGGAACATGATATTGGACAGACAAATTATGGAACTCAACAGTCGTTTTGAGAGCAATTTGTAGGCTATTGGATTATGAATTGTGCAGCATCAAATTAATGTGGATGTCACAGACGTTTGCACAGCAAGCTATAAACTTGTCTATGGGTAAAATTGTGAATCTTTTATTTTCTGAAAACTGAACTAAAACTACATTAATTGAATATTTAATTTAGGAACATTTTGAGAAACATTAGGTGGAGAAAATGTATATTGTACTAAATTACAAATTGTGCATTATTGAATAATAACATAAACGGCTGCTGCCGTTTTCATTTCAGTTTTTTTATATAGCCTAAAGTGCATTCTTCTCAACGCACGTCAATCCAATTTATAACGTCTACACTAAGACAAAATATCTAATTTCATTGCTCCCCAAAACAGTATATCTGAGACAAATGTGTTAAAACCTGGTTAAAACAACACGTAGAGGCCTATTTGAATGGTAATGTATAGGGGCACCATATAAGGGGGAGGTGGGACTTTACTTGCTAGCAGTGAATTGCACTGAGGGTCTGCAGACAATTGAACAAGGGTCATTTAATTAGCTATTTTATTTTCTATTTCTAAAAATCTGGCCATTGTGAATATGGATATCCAGTCAAATCCAGTCAAACAGTGCTTTTTGGCCATTCATCATACCACTGAAATGTCTAATTTAGTCCCTACATGAATGTTTGATTGAGGTTAAGTGCTGGCTGGCGAATAACTTTCTCTAATTTAACAAGGATAAGACCAAGATGATTTTATTTGGAAATAAAGGGGGTGTGGACAATGACTGCCTTGGGTTGTTTCCTGGGGGAAAAAAAACTGTCTACCGTGAGAATCCTTGGTGTCATTTTTGACTCTGAGCATCAATTTGACTGGCAAATCAATGCTGTTGTTAAGAATAAGAGTTTTTCCATCTTAGATCAATATATATGTCTATCCTCTTGTTTAAAGATATAGAGAAGGTTGTTCTTGCCTTTGTGTCATTCTGTTTGGAAAGCAAAATAATTAGACAATTTATTAGGCTACACCTTCACAAAAACACATTTCGTTTTGACTGGTTCTAAGGAACATTATGGGGAGACCATTTAAAAATAAGAGAATCACATTTTTGGTGTATTGCTACAGTAGGTGCAACAACAACATCCCCCCTGAATTTAACCAAAGCTGGTTTGCACTGTATAATTTAAATAATAAAAATGATAGATAAATTATGTCTGAAAGTTCTTTAGAACGTAAAGTGAAGAGAAAGTTAACTTCTAACCATTTGACATCTGGCTGCATAGAAAGGTACAGTACATTTTCCCATTCTGTTTGAGAAAATGGAAACAGTTCATTTGCAAACAACAAGACTGTCTTATTTTCTCTTGCAATTGTCTTTGTAAAAGATCGTTCTTTAATAGTTTTTGATGGCAAGACCTCCCCTGGTGGCAAATGCTCCAGTCAGGGCCAGTTTGCTGCAAAATTGAGCCATTTGCAATGGATGCTGCTGCCATTCCATGATTAGCATGTTAAAGAAAACAACACTGCTCACAGAAGCGTGTTATTTCGTTCCGACACTGCCAAAATCAACTGGGAAACACCAGAGTGGTCTCTAATGAGAGAAGGGGAGAGAAACTAATAACACCCTCAAGGATTTTTTCAAGCAAAACTCATCTCAAAAAATATTTTTTCCAGTGCCAAAAATTTACATGAAAGCAATCAATGTATAATCCTGGTGTTCACTTGGCTATTATTGAAAGTGAAGCCAGTGTCCATTGTTTTACCAATATGACGAACTGCATCTTTCTACATGGAGTGAAAGATGACGACACTGAGTCATATACCGACTTGAATCACGTTGCTGCTATTTATGTTTAGAATACCCCCAAACATATTCTCATCCCCTCAAACAAAAAAATCCTAATTCAGATTTTGAGGACATAAATTGGGACCACTTAATAAGATTTTTCGATCGACATGCTTGGGTGTCAGACACAGATAAAGAAGACAAATGTACTGGGATGGATGATGGATGGGAAAGTAGTGTGGGGCAGTGACAGGGAGTGTTGTCAGCCACCAGGAGTAATATAAGGGAGCAGAGTGTGGGCCGTCTACAGACTGACTGGAACCTTCCCTTTATTTGTAGAGTCAGGCACTCAGTGGGGACTAGATTCTCAGAAGGGGTACAGATAACTCTAGTCTGGCCTGAAACTCAGCTGTAACTGTAGGGAATCAGACACAGACAGAGGCATGGTTTGCCTGACTCAGTGTTTCACTCTGGTGCCGTGTCAAGGCAATTGAGAGTAGAAACATCTTCAAAATATTGAAATTGTATAAGCTGTTACAGTCTTTACCTTACTTTGATCACCAAACTTCAAGAGTTGGCAATTCTACAGGAATTGGAATACATTTGGCCCAAAATGTGAATGATAATACTATTTCCATATAAGTGCATTATGGATTTGCATGTTAGTTGGACTACAAAGTTTGTGTGTGCAACATTTCCAAAACCTTAAAACTAACCACAAGCAGTTGTAATTAATGCCTAACCCTAATTAAAACGTAACCCTTTCGAATAAATCCATAAACTTTGAGTTTGGTTTTCATTTTTGCATAAACAGATTGAGTCTCCAAGAACATGTATATTTACATTTGTCTTACATATGTCTTGGGAAACAATCTGGGTACTATGTATGGATAATCTTTCATAGACTTTATTCAGGCTCCTGTAAATTGCCAATTTAAAGTCAAAAGAAAGGTCTCCATTCACAGTTAAATATTACAATTCTAATTCATTGACATGCATTTTCTTCTTGTTCTCCTTTACAGCTGCTCACTAAATAGAAAACATCACTGATTTCCCTTGTGTCATCATTATAAGCGTTCATAATTAAGCAGAACATTGACAAAGATCAATACTTTCACACCTTAATGAGGAAATTGAGTCACATCGTAAATAAACAGCCAAGAACTCTGGAAACAATACTATTGATCTGGACAAAAGGAACAGACTTGATTCTGATTGACAGGTAGCGGATGAGGGCCCTGTTATCCTGCGCTGAATAATTTACAGAAAAAGACATCCTGAACCCACAACTGGGACCTCAACTCCTTAAAGCTCACACCTCTAAAATTAGCATCAGCTTCAAGGGTTATCTACCCAATTAAATAAAACTATGGGACACCAATGACCAATCAGAGTATCAAAAGCACCGACACAATGAGGTTTTTACTTCACGTTTGTTCACAATAAGCAATACATCATCAAACACTACTGGGTATGAAGTCCTAGAGGGCAGCATTTATCATTATGGTCAAAGTTGTTGTGGAGTAAAGAGAATGAAGTGGGGGATTCCCATATACATTTATCCTGTTTTGGGCTTTGGTGCTTTTTTCAAGTCAGTGGAATAATACAGATTTCTCTGTGCTCTTATATGTTGTTGGAATCGTAGGGCCCAGGGAGGTGAAAATGACCTCTGCGGCTCCCAGGCCCAAGCTGAAGAGCAATGCGGAATACCCGGGGCACGAAATTGGCTCAGTATGATGGAGGGGGCGTGGGACACACTTGGATCCCAGCACGGAGGAGGGACCAACAGCCCCGAGGTCAGCCATCAGGACGACAGTGGCAGATAGCAGAAGCACACTGTGCCCCCCCCCAATGTCCCTACCTACAGTGTTCTTGATCTCTTCATCCTCTGAACCATACAGCTACTGTATAGGACCCATCCTAAATGGAATGTTGTTCCTTATATAGTGGATTCTTTATCAACTAGGGCCCATAGTGCCCATGTCAAATGTGTGCACTTTAAAGTGAATATGATGCATTTTGGACACAACCAGATCCAGCCTTTAGAATATCAGTTTAATCCTCTGTTTTCATTCAATCCATACAACCTCTCTTAGGCATACAGAGATAATTGTGAGGGGCTAACAATGTAAACACGTTTTTTGCCTACATACCCAAAGGCATGGCCACAGAGACCCACAAAAGAGGCAAGGGTATGGAAATACATTTGTGCATAGTAATCAATCACTGCTTACAGTGAAATGAATGTTAAAGAGTAATAAAGCTTAATATTTTCCCCATATTGGTGATTTATGTTGCTGTGAATTAAACATTAGATTTTACACGAGCCAAGCGTTGATTCATGACAGAACTGAGGTGCTATTGTGTTTCCATATTGACGCTTTATGATTACGCTTCCCATTTTGTAGCCACGTAATAAAAAAGTAGTGGGTAATTGGATTTTTAATGGGTTTGCGTATCCATACCGTTTGAAGAGTTGTCTCCTCGAGGCTCATTTCCAAAGTCATGCCGCTGTGCGATTCTGACAAATAAAGCCCGGGACTTAAGCACTGAGCAGTCCTGAGGATCATTCCAGAAGGAACGCTTGAGCTCCCGCTGAAATTGTCTTGTCAGAGATACACTTTGGATAGCAGGGCGGTGATACAGCGCCTCTTTGCCGGGTAACCACCTTTCAATGCAGGTGGGAAGATTGGACCGATGAAGAGAGGAAGGCCACAGCAATGTTTCTTAAGCCAATGCTTGTCAGGAGGTAGAAGAATTGTATAGTTTGGTATTGTAGAATAAGGTCTATAAAGCATGTCCTCTTACCCTTGTTTTATTCATTTCCGATCTACAGAAGGTGTTATTTCAGTAATAAAACCCACTCTTTTCTCTCATCAGGACTGTCACAGACAAGAACAGAGAAATAGTAAGAGTCATACAGTTGTAATCAAAATTATTCAACCCCCATTACAAATCAGGTTTATTATAAAAATGTACTGAGCTATTTACAATGAACAAATCAAACAAAAGAAATTGAAATAGCTGAACACAACAAATGCTTCAAGTTGTTTCCGCAAATTCAACTGCAAATGCAACTGATAATAACTTCGCCAGTCTCAACATTTTTTTTACCTCTTAAATAGAATTTCTCACAACAGCACAAATATGCAAAACAGGTGTTGTCTCAAGCACACCTGATGCAATTAATCAAGAATCTCTGCTAAATTAATAAAATGTAAATGTCCTGTTGGTAGGTCCAACGACCCCTAAGCTTCAGCTTCCTCGCACATTGCATTAAGTTTTCTCCTAGGATTTCCTGATACTTCAATTAATCCATCTTGCCTTTCACACGTTGCAGGTTTCCTGTGCCATAAGATGAAAAGTAGCCCCAGAGCATCACAAAGCCACCACCGTGCCACCACCATGACTGTGGGCAGGGTGTTCTTTTCAGCATATGCTTCATTCTTCTTCTTTTAGAAATACTGCCGATCCATCATGCCAAAAAATTCCAGTTTTGTTTAATTTCTCCAATGGAACACAATCGCCAAACCTCTGTGCCATCTGTATATGATTTTGACATTTTAGAGTTCTTACACAGAAAACATCTGCGTTAAGTATGAGCCAAACTGGGCTCACTAAAATCCTCAGTGGTTGTTGCCACCAAGACTTGCTGCAGGTCTTTAGCAATCACTGTAGGGTTTTTCACCAGATGTCGTCATTTTTCTGCCTTGTCCATGTAGTGTAACCACTGTTCCCTTAACTTTGAACATGCAAACTATGTTTCCAACAGTGTCTCTGTGAACATTAAATTTCTTCGCTATATCTTTGTATCCTGTTCCTTGTTTGTAAAGGGCGATAATCTCTTAACTTTTTGGACCATTCTTTTGACTTAGCCATGTCTCTCACATGCAGTCAACCTGACACTCAATGAACCCCTAGCCAGTTCAGGTGTTTCATGTGTTCCAGCTCAAGCACACCTGGTGTAACTAATGAAGCCCTTGATTGCTTGAATCTAGTGTGCTTAGGACAACACTTGTTTTGCATATGTGTGCTGTTGTGAGGGATTCTATTCAGGGGTTGAATGATTTTGAGACTGGAGTCATAATGCGTTGCATTGCTTTTGTTTTATTTGTTCATTGCAAACAGCTGACAATCAGTACATTTTTACAATAAACCAGATTTGCAATGGGGGTTGAATACATTTTTAGTTAAAAGGAGGGAAATTATCTGTGGTTGCAATCCTAGTGTATGTCTATATTTACTCGTATATAACACACTTATACTGTATACTGTACACTTACAGGTAGTTGTTTAACTTAGTTCTCAATGGCCAATGTTTTATTGGAGCTTATCTGGCAAACATGTAAAATACCAAAAAGCCTTCACTTTCCTGGTTTCTAGAACTAGCCTTGATGTCGTGGCAGCACACACTGAACAATGATGAAAGGCCACTGATATGTTTCATGGTGGGCTGCTTTGAACACAGACTTTGATGTGTGCTTCACATATTGTATTACAGAGAACGTGGCATCGGGTGATTTTGATGGTTCGAATTTGAACGTAAGTCTCCATGTGTCACTTGCTGGACATCCAAAATATGTCCAGGAAATACTTAGATGCACTGGTGGACATAGACCAATACAACATGGGTTAAAATATGCCCCACTGCAAATTTAAAACACAGTTTGTCAATTATTCCCACTTGCTCTCCTCTGTCAGTGATGCAGAGGGCTCTACAGTGCAACCATTTGACCTCGCATTTGCGACAAAAAATAAATGTGCACGAACGGTAAACTTCAAGCAGGTGCATGCTTGCGAGTAGTAATCTATACACCAAAACGAATACTCTCCTATTGGTAGTATTTCTGTTATTTTTTTCATTGATGGTAATTGCACAATAAACTGCAAACCCCATAATGCAATGCAGTACTTAACGAGCAAATCCCTATCCTTTGACAAAAGCTAAACCTGGAGTGGCTGGAAGTGCGAAGCATTGAATAGGCATCTAGCAAGCTTGAGAGAACTTGTGATGTCGAAGTGTTATTTTAAACATAAATATATTGTGTCAGAGCACGAAAAGCGTTAAATGTTTTCAGCAAGATTTCTTTTGCGTATTATGTGTGATCATAAATGCACAGGCCAGCAGTATATCTGTGTCACGCACAGGGCCGTTTGAAAGAATTTGGACATGGAGGCCTTCCAACCCTTCACCCTGCACGCAAAACCTACAGGAACCACAGCATAGTTATAAAGTTTAGGTTCACCCACACTTTATATAAATAAAAAACCTACAGGAACCACAGCATAGCCATAAAGTTTAGG
>JACXGM010004615.1:0-37408 GCA_016801145.1 Umbra pygmaea | reverse complement strand
GATTACTCTGCTTGTTGGATATCCCTACCTGTACCTTAGCCATATATGCTATCCGTTTTGACCATCTGCCTGTTTGGATTACTCTGCCAGAGGATATACCTAGCTGTATCTTTGCCTGTTCCTATGGACTGTCATTTAGGTCAATAAATAACATTGTGCTATTTGACAATTGTGAGTTCTCTTTACAGACATTACATTAGTGGCCTCCACTAAAAGAAGGTAGGCTATTTATGTGTTTTCTCTTGATCTTTCATTAAAAATATTCACAAAAATCTACCTTAAATTGAAGTAAAATGATAAATAATATTAATATTAATAATAATAAAAGAAATTAAAGAAATATAAATATATTTCTCCAACCCTGTGTGCCACAATTATTGGCACATTTATTATAGTTAAAATAACTAAAGTACATTTTCCTTCATATTTTACTACACACACACTCAAATGACATACAATCTATACAGCTCTGGGAAAAATTAAGAGACCACTGCCAATTAGTTTTGTGTGGTTTTACTATTGCATTTGGGTAAAACATTTTTATTATTCCATCAACTACTGACAACATTTCTCCCAAATTCCAAATAAAAATATTATCATGTAGAGCATTAATTTACAGAAAATGACTGGCCAAACTGGTCAGACCTTGAATAATGCAAAGATTAAGTAATAAGTTAATATAAAATTTTAAACTACACAATACTAATGTGAGTTCAGAAGTCTGATTTTCCATCACAGCTTTCATGCGTCTTGGCATGCTCTCTCCACCAGTCTTTCACATTGATGTTGGGTGACTTTACTCCTGGTACAAAAATTCAAGCAGCTGGCTATGTTTGATGGCTTGTGACCACACTATAAAAAATGTAAATTTTACAGTTTTGCAGCAATTGGCAAGTAATGCAGTAATTTGGTTTTACAGTACAATTACTGTAATTGGTTACAATACACCAAATGAAAACTGTAATCCAATTTACAGTACCAAGTTAGTTACTGTAATTTAACATACAGTAACATGTCCTGTCCTGTATTCTAATTTACAATAACAAGACCATTACTGTATTCCATTTTACGGGACCAATTATGTTACTGTATTCTATCATATATAAGTTTTATTTGAATATAGTCCAGCATGTCATTTAAGTAAATGTAAGGCATACTCAACCATGAGTGTGTTTGTTAGTGACAGGTATATTCACTGCTCAAAAAAATAAAGGGAACACTAAGATAACACATCCTAGATCTGAATGAATGAACTAATCGTATGAAATACTTTCATCTTTACATAGTTGAATGTGCTGAAAACAAAATCACACAAAAATTATCAATAGAAATCAAATTCATCAACCCATGGAGGTCTGGATATTGAGTCACACTCAAAATCAAAAAGTGGAAAACCACAATACAGGCTGATCGAACTTTGATGTAATGTCCAAAAAAAGTCAAAATGAGGCTCTATAGTGTGTGTGGTCTCCACGTGCCCGTATGACCTCCCTACAATGCCTGGGCATGCTCCTGATGAGGTGGCGGATGGTCTCCTGAGGGTTGTCCTCGCAGACATGGACTAAAGCATCCACCAACTCCTGGACAGTCTGTGGTGCAACGTGGCGTTGGTGGATGGAGAGAGACATGATGTCCCAGATGTGCTCAATCGGATTCAGGTCTGGGGAACGGGCGGGCCAGTCCATAGCATCAATACCTTCCTCTTGCAGGAACTGCTGACACACTCCAGCCACATGAGGTCTAGGATTGTCTTGCATTAGGAGGAACCCAGGGCCAACCGCACCAGCATATGGTCTCACAAGGGGTCTTAGGATCTCGGTACCTAACTGCAGTCAGGCTACCTCTGGCGAGCACATGGAGGGCTGTGTGGTCCCCCAAAGAAATGCCACCCCACACCATTACTGACCCACCACCAAACCGGTCATGCTGGAGGATGTTGCAGGCAGCAGAACGTTCTTCACGGCATCTCCAGACTCTGTCACGTCTGTCACATGTGCTCATTGTGAACCTGCTTTCATCTGTGAAGAGCACAAGGCGCCAGTGGCGAATTTGCCAATCTTGTTGTTCTCTGGCAAATGCCAAACGTCCTGCACGGTGTTAGGCTGTAAGCCCAACCCCAACCAGTGGATGTCGGGCCCTCATGCCACCCTCATGGAGTCTGTTTCTGACTGTTTGAGTGGACACATGCACATTTGGGAAATGGGGATGATTCTCTTGTGAATTATAAAGTACCAGTCTCACAATTAACACAGGCTATTATCACAAACACTTGGGTTTTGTAACATCAGTTTTGGGTTTACTTTACACCTGAATTGAACTTGATAATTAACACTGAAAAACGTGATTTAGAGCATGTGGTTTGCTTCCATGTAGACCTTTCAACTGTAATAAATAGTGAACGCATACTGTACTTTTGAAAGTTACCTGAAAAATACATATCGAAGCCATTTGATTATGCCTATTGAATATACATTAGGTCCACAATACCATGCAATACACAGCAGTAGCCTAATTAAAATTGTACACTGTTGAAATTACAGTAAGTTATTGATAAAACTACAGAAATTACTAATAGTTAATTCAATTAACAGTAGTCTACTGTATTTATTAATTCCAGTATGATACTATGGAAATTAAAGTAAATTAGTGACAAAATTACAAAAATTGCTAACAGTGCATCCATCTTCCTTGTGATCATATTCCAGAGGTTTTCAATGGGGTTCAGGTCTGGAGACAGGGATCTGGTGGTCCTCAATCCACACCTTGATTGACCTGGGTGCATGGCATCAAGCATTGTCCTGCTTGAAAATCCAACCATCAGTGTTGGGGAACTTTGTCAGAGCAGAAGGAAGCACGTTTTTTTCCAGGACAACCATATACGTGGCTTGATTCATGCGTCCTTCACAAAGACAAATCTGCTCAATTGGATGTAGAGGACTGGAGTAAGATAATCTTCTCTGATGAGTCCCATTTTCAGGTTTGCCCAACACCTGGTAGTTTAATGGTTAGAGATCTGGAGATTCATACTACAAGCCACAGTGTCTTGCATACACTGTGAAATTTGGTAGAGGATCAGTGATGATCCCCGGGTGCTTCTGCAAGGCTGGAATCAGGCCGAATGGTCTCTCGTAGTATGTAGAATATAGTATGTGAATTGTGACATAGAAATATTTAGCCCTCACTATGGGAAAGATCCCAAGAATACATTAACAACAAAATATTGTTCTTGTACTGCATACATAACAAATGGCTATGAGAAATATGTTGTTTATAATGCCCATATCCACAGGGCAGTAAGGAAAATTTTAAAGCAACTGGAGATGTTCACAATCAGCCTGGAAAACAATGTGCGTCTATAATGACACCATGCACACACACTGAGGAGGAGGGTTCAAGCACCCAAAGAAGTAAACAATAATGACACCAAACACATTGAGGAGGAGGGTTCAAGCACCCAGAGTCTCCAAGGATCACAGCTGTAGAATTGCAGAAATTAGTTGGGTCATAGCGTTAGAATGTCCAAAATTATCAGATTCCACCAACATAACCAGACTTTTTTTAGGAGGGTTGCCAGAAAAAAAGCCTCGGAATCTGTAGGATCTAGACAGAGTATCTCTATGGGGGAATTGACTCTGATCCATTGCTGTGTGTTCTCTAACCTTATTATGCATTAGCTATTCTTGGCAAATGGAGGTTTCGCAGTGTAAAAATGAAAGGGTACCAATAATTGTGGCACACATATTTGTAAAATATTTCTTTATGATGACTTTCTTTTTTCTTTTTATAGTTTTAATTCAATTAAGGTTTAGATTTTTGTTAATATTTTAAATGAAAGGACAAGAGGATAAACAATCGTGACCGTTTTTCACAGCCCATTTTGCTCACTTTATTTACAAGGGTGTCAATATTAGTAGAGGCCGCTCATCTCATAGCGGCACAGTATGTTTTTGGTTCATACTTAATATTTTTGTAGCTAATGCATTCCCGCACCCGAGTCACAAGATTTTCAATATACAGTCAATTACATTTGCGTTTATGTTCACGTTACATTAAACTTAAAAATGTATGTTCCTCCACTGATTTATTCATTGTTTTCACATAATTTGTCACATGTACAAACTGCATGTTTCATTTGTTACTTTAGTGTCGTTGTGAAATATAATAGCTACGCTATAGCTACCAATCAGAAATGGACACGCGCTTTTTATGCACGCGTCCTTATACCCTATAGGGCATTGATTAACTGACGCGAAATCTAGCCTAGAAACAGGACTTTGGAGATGGGGTGTTAAAACCTATAAGGGTTTCGGTTAGGGCTCTCTTTGTCCATCCTTCAGCGTGGGTATCTAAATTTGTGCCATTTAAATGGACAATGATCCTTTGTTGAGGAACACTTTGAAATGTGGAACAATTTTAGCTGCCCACGGTATTGGAGATCATGTCACACAGCAGCCATCCATAACCTCGTCCCCAGCCCTATTGCGCACAGGAACGTGATTGAAATATCTTTATTAGTCTCCCGGAGAAATTAGTTTTTGGACCCAGAGAGGTTACTGCATAAGTTACAACAAAAACACACAACAAGCACAGGGTTAAAACAATTAAAGACAAATGTACAATAGACATTTGGGCTGCTCAAAGAGCCATCCTTCCTACATTTTTCTATTCTCTCGTACATGCCTTACAAACACTCGTTCCTACTTCCATAAACAACCATGCAAAAGTAAACATTCATTTATCCATTAATAAATTTCCATACATTCATTTATAAATATGCATTCATTCCTCCATTCATCCAGCTTGCCTTCTACCCGGGAAGTAAGGGTGCATAGACCATTGACGTCGGACGACACTTTCATGCTAACGTATAGGAGTCTCGCTGCAATAGAATGGGTATTCGAAAGTTAATTAATTAACTTACTGTAAACCCCTACGTCCTCGGCAAAAAACATATTGTCGTTAAACAAAGGCGTATAATCTATGGACAGTTTGCTTACAATGTGGTGTTGAGAATGGGTTCAATGCTACTGTATGTTCAAAGTTGTAAAAATAGTTGTTTTACCAGCCTCTGCCATAAATAACAACGGAATCGGCCAAGTGATAAATCATTTAAGGATGTAATAGGTATTCCAGAAGTGGATGCAACAACTAAAAAATAGGTAGTTTTTTCTCGGCATATGGAAGCATATAGCTGAACAAATAAACAGTGTTTCCTTCCAAGGCAAATTACATTTTTACTCAAGAAATTTTACAGAATCAGCTCAATGGAGCAAAGACGTTTCATACAATCAGCTCACTGCAAATTCGGTGGACAAATTCGGTGGAAGTAAAAGCGAAATGGGTGCAAAATGACACAAAGTTAAACATGAATTACACAGGGGAATAAGAATACAAACAAAAAACAAGTTGCAGATCTTCAGAGTAAACATACGTACAATTAGTGCAACAGAGTCAGTATAAGAGAGGTAGATCAAATTGGTATGTAATGTAACAAGGCAAATATTTATATTTAATTTAGGATTTGAGATGGTTAATATGGGACTGGAATGAAAGTGAAAAATCTAACCAGACACCTAGGTATTTGTAGGAGTCGACGTATTCTGGTTTAGACACATCCAGCGTGGAGATGCTAGTCAGGTTGGCGGGTATGTGTAGTGTGTGGTTGAATAGCTTTTATATTTGCTGGAGTTTATAACAGCTGAGTTTATTAACAGCTGAAGTCCACAGAAGGAGTGTTGAATGGCATCAAAGCTCTTTTGGAAGTTAGTTAGTACAGAGTCTGATGTAGGGCCAGATGCTGTGTGTAGAATGGTGTCATCTGTATAGAGGTGGATCTGGGAGTCACCAGCAGCATGAGTGACATCATTGATACACACAGAATAGTGTCGGCCCAAGAATCAAACCCTGTGGCACTCCCATCGAGACATCCATACTTCCAGACAACAGAACCTCAGATTTAACATAGCCCTGTCAAAAAAAAGTAGTTGCTGAACCAATCGAGGCAATTATTCGAGAAACAAAGGCTAGTAAGTTTGCCAATAAGAATTTGATGATTGACTGAAACAAAAGCCTTGGCTAGGTTGATAAAGACCCGTGCACAGTAATGTATTTTATCAATGGCAGTTGTAATATAATTTAATACCTTGAGTGTAGCAGAGGTGCAGCCATGACCAGCTTGGGAAACCTGATTGCATAGCAGAGAGTGTGCTGCAGGGTGTGGGGCCATTGGCTGAGGTGCGGTTAGCTAACACACTGCCAGCAATAGCTAAATGCTTATTGAAATGTTCTACTATAGCAGTTTTGACAGTGGTGATAGTGTTGCCTAGCCGTAGCGCAGTGTGCAGCTGGGAGGAGGTGTTCTTATTCTCCATGTTCTTCACAGTGTCCCAGAACTTTTTAGAATCGGTGTTACATGCTGCAAATTTTTGTTTAAAGAAAGCTAGTCTTGACATTCCTGAATGACTGTGTTAATTTGTTCCTTACTTGCCTGAAGAGTTGCATGTCGTATGGATTTTTTGTGTGGTGTTTTTGTGCTGGGCCAGGGCGGTCAAGTCTGGCATGAACCAAGGGCTATATTCAATTTTAGTTCTAAACATTTGGAGTGGGGCATGTTCAGGAAAGAGAGGAAGGCATTTTTAAAGAAAGACCAGGCATCCTCAACTGTCGGGATGAGGTCAACATCCTTCCAGGGCACACGGGCTAGGTCAATTACGAAGGCCTGTTCATGGAAGTGTTTCAGAGATGGTTTTTACCATAATGAGTGGTGGTAATTTGACTGCTAACCCGTTACGGACGCATGCAATGAGACAGTGATCACTGAGGTCCAGGGTGAAGACAGTAGGGGTGTATTTTGAGGGCATGTTAGTTAAAATAATATCAACAAGGGTTCTTTTGTTTACATTTTTTAGGTTGTACCTGGTAGGCTCATTGACAATTTGTGTGAAGTTAAGGGCATTCAATTTAGATTGTACATTGGCAGGAATGTTGAGCATGTCCCAGTTTAGATCACCTAACAATGGGAACTCAGATGATTAGTGGGGGGCTATCAATTCACATAGGGTATCTAGGGCACAGCTGGGGCCAGAGTTGGGTCTGTAACAGGCAGCAACAGTAAAGGACTTATTTCCAGAGAGATGGATTCGTAAGAGTAATAGCTCAAACTGTTTGGAAACAGACTTGGATTGGAATACCAAGCTCTATCTGTAAGCATTCCTTACAGAATACGGCCACAGAGCCGACTTTAGTGGTACGGTCTTAACAGAAGATGTTATATTTGGGAATGGCTATTTCAGAATTTTTGGTGGATTTTCTAAGCCAGGTTTCAGACACCGCTAGGATATGAGGGTTAGCTAAGTTTGCTAAAGCAGTGAAAATTGATTTTAGAAAGTAGGTTTTTGATGTTCACATGCATGGAAACCAAGGCTAGTCAGTGAATGAGAATACCTAAGGGGTTGAGGTATCAGTAGGAGCTGTTGGGCATATGAACCCAGCTCAGCATGACTTGTATTACCTGACACAGGAATACCTGTGAACTGAGTATTCATTGGGGAACAGATCAGAACAGCATTCAGAGACCATAGATAATTAAAACAAGATGATAGATACTAAATCTGGAGACATGTCCTGTGACTTCAATACTGAGACAAAGCCATTCCCTGAAATTCTGGCATGTCTTACTAAAATATTTTTTGATTGCAATTACTGCACTTTCACTGCTGTTTCAGAATGGATTGCTTTGTAAGGGAATGTGATCCTTATTAAACCGATGTCAAATGGCAATTCTGTTAGCAGGGTACTCTGGTACAACACTTTAATCAGTGACGTCACTCACTGTGAGACCTTGAAGTCTTTTATTCTTTGCTTTGCAAGGGTCACAATTTTGTGGGGTGATGGCAATGTTTATGTGTGGGAAAGTGTTGCCACCATGTTCACCAAGCTTCATTGCCTTATTTTGCACTTCATAGTGTGCCACACATTCTCAGTAGGAGATACGTCAGGACTGCAGGCAGTCCATGCTAGCACCCGCACTCTGCTTACACAACCATGTGCTTGTAATCCGGGCAGAATGTGGTTTGGCATTGTCCTGCTGGAAAATGTAGGGGCCTTCCTGGAAAAGACGACGTCTGGATGGCATTACAGGATTATGATTCATTTTCAATTTCCATAGATACAAAATATTAAAGAAAAGTCAATATGAGATCAATGTCACTGCCATGCAGCACAACTGCGTCATTGTGGCCAGGGTTCAAATCCTGGTTACGGAATTTCCGACGATGCCCGGGAACACATTTACCTTGTCACATTCGCCTTGAGCAATTCCTCATTTGCAGGTCTGTCCCCTGTGAATTCAATCACTGTTGTATAGTTGGTCAATATATGATTCCTCCTACAATAATGTACTAAGTTAAGGCTTCCATGAACTAGAAGTGTGATAAGAATCGAATGGCTTGATGACACAAGCTTGGAGGAAGCATGTGATTGGTCTTTTCAGCATCCCGCACCTGAGAGGGTTGCAGAGAAGCTACAAGGAATTGAGGAATTAAAGGGAAATTTGACAAGATAAATTGGGTGGGGAGAAAAACGGGTTGGAAAAAAATAATAAAATTAATATGACAGACAAATCATTCAAAATTGGGAATCAATGGGGCCCACGTAACACAGTGGGCTAAATAAAAAATTGGGGCCAATTTAGTGTAGCGAGCTAAACCTCAAACTGAACCAAGTTCTAGCTTCTGCCTCCTACTGTCCTGTCAATAAAATAATAAAAATGACCCCCCCCAAAAAAATATTTGAACTAATTTTCGATTCATTTTATTTAAATTCTCTATACATATTCTCTGATGATTGCTGATTCAAGCCCAGTATGAGGTCATTGATGAATGGAAACAATATTGTTACATTTATGCAGTGACCCGGATCACTCAGTTGGGGCCTGCCTCACTACTGGAGATGCTGGATAGAAAGAAGATTTAAAGGTCTGAGACTCAGCTCATTATAGTTTTGGGCTATTGAATTTTGGAACTACAAAAGTAAAAATACCTTTTAAGTCTCAGTAGTCTCTGGAAAATTAGGAATTCCTTGGTTCTCTTTTAGGACATAAGCTTCCCCATTGACAAAAATGTAATTTTAGTAATTTAGCAGACACTTTTATCAAGAACAATTTACAGTGAATAAAGGGACATTCCCCTGAAGCAACCCTGAAGCCTTGCCCAAGGACACAACAACATTTTGGCACAGTCGGGAATTGAACTGGCAACCTTACGACAACAAGTCTGACTCCCTGGGCACTGAGATATCTTCATTTTATATATACACTGTATGAAGAAACAATGAAAAAGGGGATAAACATGAATTACCCTCCCTTATTGGTCATTCATACAGGGGTCCTGGAGAATCCTGGTTCACTCCAAACGCACATAATGTAGCCTCATTCAGCTTATCAAACAGCTAGTTATTAGAATCAGGTGTGTTGAATGAGTGATTGAGTGAAAATAGTCAGGACAGTAGCTCTCCATGACCTGGGTTGGAGATGCCTGTCTAGAACATTTTTCTGTCGAAAAGCTAATTAGGTTACTTCTAATCAATTGGGTCAGAATGTACATCTACATTATATAGCCAAAGGTATGTGGACACCCCTACTACTGGTGGAGGCAGGATACATGTCTGGTGCTGAGTTTGGGCTAGGCCCCTTAGTTCCAGTGAAGGTTCATCTTAATATAGACAATTGGTTGCTTCCAACTTTCTGGCAACAGTTTGGGGAAGGCTCTATCCTCTTCCAGAATGACTATGCACAGTGCCCTGAACACCTTTGGGATGAATTGGAAGGTATTGCAACCAGGCCGCAATATCAGTACCTGACCTCATAAATGCTATTTTGGCTGAATGGGCACAAATTCCCACAGACAAGCTACAAAATATTGTGAAAAGCCTACCCAAAAGAGTGGCAGCTGTTATAGCTACAAAGGCGGGGCCAACGCCATATTAATGACAATGGTTTTGGAATGTCATTTCTAACAAACTCAATTGGGTGTGATGCCAGGTGTCCACATACTTTTGGCTATATACGGTAGTATATGTATTTCTGGTGACTCCTGATATTACACACAGTTGACCAAGAGGTAAATTCCCAACAGTATGTGTTCAAAACCTCATCCCCTGTCATCCTGTGCTTTGTGAAGTGACCAAAATGTGATGTGTTTGTGGATTTTAAGTGTCATGTTTTTGGACTGTGCATGCCTCGTCTCATATCTACTGGTTGAAAGGCTGCAGTTTTATTGACCTCTTAAAAACTGGTGGTAATGCTAAAAACAATTTTGTTAAAGAAATATTATAACTTGTTTTATTTTTTGTAATTTTTCAGATTTTAAAACAATTATTAACTTGTAGGTATACAGACAAATGAATGTTGAAACAAAGTTAACAATCAGGTGCTAATGAACAATGACATAATGAGTTGATGAAACAAAACTGATTAACAGAAACAGAAACATTTTAGAAATTAAGCTGAGTGAAGGACAACCAAATTAGGTGAGGGTGTGGCATGTTACAGTGTTTTTTACTGTTTATTGCTTTTCAGTATAAACTATATATTTCCGAACTATTTAAAATAATTGAAAGCAGTTTATACTTTCACACAGTATATGTATAGGGTCATTGTCTCCTGAAATGTACCTATTTTTTACAGCCAAGTCTCAATCCAGCCAACCAGGTCTTGGGCTAAAATATCCTGGTTGGCTACTTAGTGGAATTTATTATGGCGTCAATCTTAACAAGAGCCCCTAGAAATGTTTTTTCAACATCAGGCCATGGTTTTCAGTAATTCATTTCATCAGCACAACGCTTCTGTATTCCTGTTTGCAGCAACATAATGAATGTTCTAAGGGATTTGCAGTATACACCTGTCTATTTTGGTTTACTGGAAATCTATAGCCAGAAAAAAGAGAATAGAATCAAATAGAATGATATGTAAGGCCAATTGAAATTAGTAGTAGCCTATGAATTCACACTATAACCTACTGGAATCCTTAAGACCCACACGACCATTAACTGTCCAGAGTGCAAAAAGCCTTATGGAATTAGATTTGTCTAGTAGACTACAGATTAAGAGATAGCCTACTGTCTTAAAATAGAAATATACTCAACATTATCACATACATTCTATCTTGCCGGTTATTTTATGTGAACATTTTTCATTTGTTTAAGATTAATTTTCAATATAAGCTTTTAGGGCTTTTTGAACTTAAATAGAAAACAGGTATCATAAATACTGAAAACGGCATCCCAAGCCTAAACCAACGCCATTTTCATGAAACATCTGCCACATTAGTCTGAAGCATAAACATAGTAGCAACTTTTTACACTGGGATTCGTCCATGACGTCATCTTTTCAGCGGCGTGTACTGTGGCCACAAAGATTCAGCCTCATTTCGATTCAACAGGTCAAGAACAAACATCTAACGAAAATAATGTATCACTGTATAAATGAACTCGTTTATTTAGGTTAAGAAAACCATAAAATCCATTTCAATTAAGAAAACATGATTAACAAAACATGTGGGTGATCTAATTATTCATTAGAAAGAAAATAGTGAGTTTAAACATTATTATTATTATTATTATTATTATTATTATTATTATTATTATTATTATTATTATTATTATATTACTATGCCAAACAACGACAACTCGTTTAAGAGCTTCTTTGAATGAATGATTGGGGACCATATGAAGTGTCGAACTGTCTATGTAATGGATGTCACGAGAACGACACGAGCCAAACACCGAGGACCAGATGGTTGGGGTTTTTGGAGCACAACACAGAATACATGATGAATGAACCAAACCAAAATGATGCCCTCTTATTTTGAAAATAGTGGCTTTTTATATCACACATTCCTAATCTTTGTAGTCCACCTAGTACCGTAAAAAGACAGCCTCTTTCAACTTCTATGCTAATAGTCATGGGCATGAATAAAGCAAAATGCAGGTGTATTGGTAAAAAACAAGTCATATGCACTGCAATCTAATCAATAACATTATTTTATGCAGGTTCCTACTTGACAATGAAAAATATATAGATATGTTGGATATAGGCTAGGCAAACCTAATTTGAAGAAGAGAAAGGTTGAAATACAAGACAATAAAATTGTCTGGGGTCAATTCATGCAAATCAACATCAAGTCAAACAATGATTCTTAATCAAAGACACAGACAGACGTAAACACAAGGCACCTCTCGCCCCCACATTGGAGTTTTTTTTTGCGTATGAGCTTCATTTATGACATGGTATTTAAATGCCCAAGCCAAAACCCAAGCTAAAAGTAAAACATCTGACGCTATAACCTCCGCGTTTCCGTCCAACCACGTAAAATGAATATCTAGCGTCACTAATTGAAACCTAGTGTCTTCCAATGAAACATTTTCACTTATCATATATTTGGTCTCGATAAGAGTAATACACTTTACTGTTTTAGGCTACAGCCTAGAATTCATGACTGGAATAAAAAGGTCATACTGTATTTCATATTTAAATCCTATGAATTAGACACTGTTTTAAATTACAAGTGGGCTAAACTGGAAGCAACATATAGGCGAGGTTATTGGACAGAGGACTCGATGGCGCGTTTTTTGAATGCGCGATGTCCCGTGGGTATTGAGGAGGCTCCATTGTGTTCCCCGGTATAGATGGAGGGCACGAGAACGGCACGAGCCAGAAGAACAAAAGGACAGATGGCCCTCTGGTCTTTGGGATGAATTATGGAGAAGCTGGAGGAAATTGGGACCATCAAATATTTCCTGAAGGGTGAGAAGAAATCGTTCCATTTCATAATGTTGCATTATATTTGGCAATAGGCCACAATAGGTAAATACAATGCTTACGGTATGGGCAATTGGGCATCCATCCATATATATTTTTGTACATTGTATTGCTAAAATAAATGCTTTAAGGTTCTACAAAAAGCAGTATGAAGTTCAATGAATTATGTATGTTTCTTGTACTAAAAATGTGTCTGTGACATATGAAGATATATTAATAAACCATTCTGCTTTGCTTGGAGAAATAAAATAATACAAATTTAATGAAAAGATCATTTCTTATTTTGGTTTATACAATAACTCAAAATGCATAAATACAACATCTCATGTTTTCATATTATAATTAGAGGTTATGCTATACTCCAGATATCACAGCGATGCAGATGCTTAGTCAAGCCCTGAAAGACGTGGACCAATCTACTCCGCCCCCAAAGTGAGTGCTGTTCTGTCATTTGTGCACTAGCTCATTGCGCTGAAGGGCGCCCAATACGATTCACGGTTCCAGCCATCTACGTACAAAGCCAGCTCATACCCAGTCACGACTACTCAAACTTCGGGTCAACAAGGTTGAATTCAGGTATGTAACCATTATATAACATATAGCGACTGTAATTTTAAAACACATTGTATTTTGTGTGCGTGTGCAAAATCGACAGACTAGTTCCTTTGCACCAATTAAACCTGAAGTGTTTTGCTCATTTGTGAACTGCTTAGTTTATTGTTCAGATAATTCTCTAGAATAAGTACACGATGTTGCTCCGCAGCACTCAACAGCAGAATTTATTAAATGTTACCTATAGTATATTAGTGGAAACTAGTAGTGATGTCTAATATATATATATATATATATATATATATATATATATACAATTACAGGCTACTTTAACATTTATTTAATACTTTGTTCTCTGGCGTCATGTGTCAACATGTTGAATTATATTAAGAATGGTCTCTTCTTGCACAAATTACTGTTCCTTCAACCATGAATAAAATGCCTGTCGCTAATGAGCTTCATGTATTGTGAAGTGAGGGCCGTGTGTGAGAAAGTTTGAACATGTAAATTCTCACCAGCCTCTCACAGATGACTGCCGTGCAGGGATGTGGCAGACATATGGTAAGTTTATAACTTTTGGTATGTTATGTATTATTGAGTCTGTATATGCTACTGTGCATATTTTTCCTACATATTATTTTTTTAATTAGATGTAATTTCAATTAGGTTACATGTAGAACATTATCTGATGCATCCAGTGACCTATAACTTGAATGCATATATAATTTACCTTCCAATAAACACTCATCAGCCATTTCATTAGGTACACATGCATTTAGGCATATCAACATGGTCAAGATGATCTGCTGAAGTTCAAAGCAAGCATCAGAATGGGCAAGAAAGTTGATTTAAGTGACCAATTTGAACATGGCATGGTTGTTGGTGATTTGAGTATTTCAGAAAGTGCTGATCTATTTCAGAAAGTGTTTACCGAGTATGGTCCAAAAGAGAAAGCCTGATCTCACCCCATGTCGTACATATAACACAATGTTGGCGTGCTATAGATATGCCAAAGTGGCATGTAATAGGTACGCCTAACTTTTTTGTACCTAACCTTAACCACACTGGAGTGTTGCCTAACCTTAACTGTTCACTGTTAGGTGTTGCCTAAACATAACCGTTCCCAATATTAACCTATTGCGTCTCTATAGCATGCATAAATTGGATTTGGCATATGAATAACATGAAAATGTAAAGTGTAATCCTGTGTTATTAATACGCAAAGGGGTGAGGTTAGGTGGAAATATCCAGTGAGCGGCAGTTCTCTGGAAGAAAATGACTTCTTGATGGCAGACGTCAGAGGAGAATGGCCAGACTGGTTCATGCTGATAGAAAGGCAACAGTAACTCAAATAACTACTTAATACAAGCAAGGTGTGCAGAAGAGCATCTCTGAATGCACAACATATCAAACCTATAAAAGCAGATGGGCTACAGCAGCAGAAGACCACACCAGGTGCCACTCCTTTCAGCTAAGAACAGGAAACTGAGGCTACAATTTGCACTGGCCCACCAAAATTGACAATAAAATATGGGGAAAACATTGCCTGGTCTGATGAGTCTCAATTTCTGCTGCAACATTCAGATGGTAGGGTCAGAATTTGGCATAAAAACCATGAAAGCATGCATCCATCCTGCCTTTTATTAATGTTTCAGGCTGGTGGTGGTGGTGTAATGGTGTGGGGGATTTTCTTGGCACACTTTCTGCTCCTTAGTACATTTTGAGCATTGTTTAAATGCCAGGGCTTGCTGACCATTCATCTCACAGTGTACCCACTGTACCCATCTTCTAATGGCTACTTCCCACAGTAGATTGTGCCATGTCACAAATCTCACATAATGTCAAACTGGCCATTACATTGAGTTCACTGTATCAAACTGGCTTCCATAGTCACCAGATCTCAATCCACAAGCACCTTTGGGTTGTGGTGGAATGGGAGATTGGCATCATGGATGTGCAGCCGACAAATTTGCAGCAACTGTGGGATGCAATAATGTCAATGTGGACCAAACTCTCTAAGGAATGTTTTGCAGCACCTTGAATCTATGCCACGAAGATTGAAAGCAGTTCTACAGCAAAACGGGGTCCAACTCGGTACTAGTAAAGTTGATCTTTTTTATCTAATTGAAGTGGGCTGTATTCTAGTAATTGAGTTTGCGCAAGGCCAGAATAAGAGCTCATTGGCTGTTCCTTGCCTTTTCTGGGATTCAAACCTCTCAGTTACTGGTTAGGTACTGTTCTAATCGTGTTTTCTTTTTTCTTTTTTACAGAAAAACATGAAAAAAGACCTGGCCATTTGGTAACAGTCCAAGAACAATGTGTGTTATAAATGTCATTTTAAACAATAAATCACAGCTTATGCCTATAAACACTTCATCCTAAATAGTTTATATACAATCATAAAATGTATATAAACGTAAGGTAAGTGTATGTAGGAATTGCATTACAGCCAATTAGGCATATACATTTAATAGGCATATACATTTAATTGGATGTGGTACTCAAGGCATGCTGGAAACTTTTGAAAAGTATTTCCGAGGGTTTTCTCATGAGGTTTTCAGAGAGACATATATGGCTAAAAAAGTTTAATGTTTTTATGCATATGTATGTATATATCTATGTATGTGCGTGCGTGCGTGCGTGCGTGTGTGTATGTGTGTCTTAGTCCGGATTGAACTGTACGAACAAATAAATGTATCCCTTCCTGTTTGTGTCTTATTCAATTATATCACAGCTATTCCAGGTGCACGAGGTGCTTGCATAATAAAGATTTGTTGTGGTTTGGTCTGGTTATTTGTGCATATTACATGGACGGGTGATGTGGTCTAAAATAAAGGACGGAGAATCGTGTTTTTGGGATGCATATAAATCCTTTCTGTATTCATATTTATTTGCAATTAACAAGATTTCGAACATGAAGAAACATAATTGTTTAAGTTAGTAGAGCAGTAGTCTTTGGGTTGGGTTAATAATGAAAGGTTACTATAAGCAATAGACTTTTGTTAAATATCTCTTATAATGAAATCATAAAACATATACATTTCTAATTTTAACAGTAAGCATATAATAAACTCGTTTGGCATTAACTTTTGGTTACTTTATGTTTATTTAAACAGGTTTATTTAGACGTCGATGTTACTGTGCATTATGAGAGACTGCTGATAATGAATAGGCCCACATCTGCACGCGTCTGGTTTGCTCAAGCATGATTATTTCATGGCACGCGCCAACCGGCTGAGCCGTTGGACAGATGGCCCTCTACGCGAGGGGGTGCACAGAACAAAGCTTCGACCGTTAGTAAAGGAATGTGGTTGGCTGCAGTAGATTTCGACTTGAAAATGTATTTCATAAAATCTTTATAGACTTATTTATGGAAGCTAGTCTATAATTTAAAAACATTCAACCTAAATTCTAATCTAGGCTATGAAACAAGCAGTTTATTTGTTATTAAAATAACACGTGTAGGCCTAATCTTTTTTTTCCAGCTGTCTAGTCATGTGATCCATTTAGAGCTTAGGGGTGTTTGAAAATTTTGTCATAATACCTAATCTTTATTTCGTTTATTATTTGCTGCAATAGATTTTTCGACTTGAACAAACCCATCATTTGAAAATATTGTTAGCTTTATTAAAATGTTATTTTGACAATTTAAAATTGTTTAATATATGGCGAAGATAAATTGATAGTTCCGTTCAAAACTAAAATATAATTTCACTGTCAAGACTTTGCGGCTGTTGATGATTTGATTTTCCCGCGCACAAGGGACAGATGGCGATAACAATGGCCCTTCAGATTTGTTACGCTGTGAATGTAATTGCATCAAATTTGAATAACTGTCACACGTCAGACGCGTGCAAGAAATATCCCAGCGTTCCCAGACTTTGTCTTCAACGTTCAAAACGAACAAGGAAAAACCGTTAGAAATCCTGTTTCAATCAAATTGGGATTTCCCAAAGCTTTGAGTAACGGAAGGGGAGATGGGAGGGGGAGGTCATAATGACCATGGGAAAAAATTGTTGAAAGACATTTTCCCATAGCATAGGCTATAGCGCTAATTAAAGCCTTATATTTTTGCGAAATCAAAAGTAGCCTATGTTAGATGTAATGAGGTTCCCTGCATCTTATGCCTACAGGTCTTTTGTCGTTGTTTTTTGACTTTTTGCCTAATAAATATTAGCCTAATTAAATAAATATTTTATTTTATTATATAGCTATATTCATGCCTATAAAACTCGTGTTACATATTTGTGGTATTTGTGGCCTCAATTAATCTTCAGCTCTAATTAAGCACTAGGCACCAGCATATAAACATTGTCCCTGGGGTCTAAGACAGCAACAGCTTGGCCCATTAGGCACGCGTCTAGCACGAGGCTCAATCCCTAGGGATCGAGCAGAGTGCGCTCGAGCAGAAGATGAACAGACAAATTGAAATGACAAAACAAGTCCTTTCAGTTATTCTGCAGGTCTAACAATGCAAAACGTTTTTGACATTACAGGGCCGAAAATGTGGTCTACTTGCCCTCCTATGTATTATATAATAAAATGTCCAGACAGAGCATTCAAAATGGCTTTTATACTGGGATGATTATTCGCCGAAACATAAATTTAGGTTAAACATGTCAAATTGGTAGCATTGGGTATATATGTTATTCACAGTTTGTTGATGTTTTACACTATAATCATGTACAGTAGTAAATGTGCAAGAAAAGGAGGTCCGAAATAGTGTCATGTAGTGCCACCGTTTGGAGACGAAACGTATTGCAATATTCTTATATTTTATGAAAATCCTAAAAGAAGAAATAGTATAGGACGGGCTCCTATTCAAATCTTATGAGCTTCAAATAGTCTTTTGATATTCATCATTACACTATAATAAGCCATTACCATGAAGGTATAATTAGACCAGTGAATTATTTATTACATTATTGTACATTATTAACAAATATACAGGTCTGACTTCATTGAAATGTAGCTACAAGTTTTTCAAAATATGAAAATATTAGAGACATTTACCTCAAAGTCATTAACCATGTTCAATTGCAGAATAGGTCACACAAAATCACCATACAGGAACAAGCAAAGCAATTTATAAAGCAATTGAAAAGCAAAGCAGAAAGCAACACCATCACATAAAACTAACACAGTCAGTAATAAAATAATCTCCAAGTAAATGTCTGAAATGCCTCCAACTTAAAAGTACACTGTAAAAAACAGTAAAAATTATTTTTCTATTATTTTACCTACATTTCCTTTTTTTCGTAAAATAATTGAACAACAAATTACCAGTAGCTACTTCTTACTGTTTTTCATTCATTTTTTTTTACAGTGTAGTGGAGACCAGGGACAGTTATAACACTTTTTGCAATTTTTAGCAATACATCAAAAACCATTTACACTGGAATAACCAATTTGTTGTATTATAAACTTCAATCTATCAACTGCTGAAACAATGTATTTAAGTGGTTTTATGAATCATGTAAAGGTTGCAAAATTGATTTTAATACAGTCTCTCCACTGTTACAACCATTCCAGTGTACAGGGACGTTAACACATGTCAGGGACGGTTGTAACATGTCTAAAATATACATAATGAATCAATCATATACTCAAAATGCCATGCTACGTGAGCTGAACTTTGATTTGGAATCTCCCATAGAAAGAGGTTTTTCGGTCATTCATGCAGATCAATGAGCAAGCTGGCGATGATCAAACACAATTTGCTCACAGTTCGACTCACGTAGCACGGTGTTTGTTGTTCGACTGGTCAAGTCTGTTTTCCCAAGATGGCGCCTGCCTGTAAACTTTTAAACTATCTTTTTAATAAACTGCCTGTACACTTACAAATTTCTCAATGCTTCGGTTTGCATGTAGGGACCCTCATTATGAAAGTGTGGTGCTATTTTGAGCTTTGTTAGTTGTATAAAATAGTGATTTCTATTTACTTCATCCAAGCACTCACAACTAGTGTTATAAGGTAATTATCAGTTTGCACTAAAACTGGACACATTCGATTAGCATTAAACATATCCCAGAGATTGGTTGACCCGGTACCCATGTGTTATTAACCCCTAGATTAATTTTGCGCTGGAATTGTCCCTTAACAGATGCTTTGGTTCTCTAGGTAAAACTGTAACACATAATACATTTCAGCTAAACTCTAAACCCGCAAAATAATGGATTTCTTAACGTAAATACAGTTTTCATTTGCTAGAATATATTAACCAAATATTGAGGTCCCAGTGAATGAAATTCAGTTCAGAAGACTTTTACAAAGGAAAACACAGAGTGGCATGCAGAGAACTTCCAGTAATGTAGAGCTGGTTTTATCCATTTAAAAGGTTGCCAAAACACTATAGACAGTAAAACTGGTCTCAAAATATGCAGTGTCCACTGATTTATGTCAAATTTGTTTCTTTAGTGTAGAAATTAGTGTCAATATTAAGGTTTTCATTTCTGTGGATAATGGTATAAACATTTCTTATTTGTATGTTGAAAGCAAAAGCTAAAATTATTTAGAAGTGTATCTACTGTACCTATAGCTCCTTATACATGGAACCTAAATGCACGCTTTGGTTTGGATTATGGTAGTATTGACTGAACATGATTTATAGTAACAATATAAAAGTCTATGTATTAACAGAGAATTTAAGAATTTACAACTTGATGTTAGAGGGTTTCTCAACATGAAGTGTATGGAAATATTTTTTTAAATAAACCTTCCATTTCAGCCTGGATATGTAATGTAATATGTTTTTGGGGGTCAGATGGCACAGTAGTTGGGGAATATTCGGACAGTTGCCGGTTCGATTCCCGACTGTGCCAAATGTTGTTGTGTCCTTGAGCAAGTTTCTTTACCCTAAGTTGCTCCAGGGGGATGTCCTTGTATTGACTGTAAGTCGCTCTGGATAAATGACTAAAATGTAAAAAATAGAATCACGGTCATACCTCAGTTAGCCACAATTTTCAGTAACCCGTTTTAGGTCGGGACATTTACAACCAGTGTCCAAAATCGTGTAATGCATCTTTAAACAACACACTTTAAACACACACTTTTAAGTGACAACCATGCTTTGAAAGTAATTTGACCATCTTGCTTATTGCTCCAAGTAAACCAGCTCTATTACAAACTAGAAAAGGTGGTCATAGCAAAGACCTGCAACCAACCAGTTAGGTTTACCACTGGTGAGGAAACTGTCCCTTTAAATACTGAGCGGATCTCGAAGCAAGATTAGTTTTGCTACGTTAATAACCACACTGGACGTTGGGATTTATCAGTTACAAACGTCGTAAATACCATTATTAGGTTTCATGTACATGCTCTGAACATTATAAAATATACGTTCAAACGTGCTGCGTCAACCACAAATTAAGCCGACATCTACATTTTCATGGGTGTGCAATGCCAATCGAATATATTGTTCTTTATACGCCAGTATACTTACAAATTATACTGTTATAACAAATTTAGTTGTTAGGTAGTAACCTAGTTCAGAATGTGGTTGAAGTCGGAGCTCAGGGATTTACATCCACATATAGTAGGTTAAGTATTAATTGGAGTGTAGATATTCATGGGCCATGTGATAACTTCCCACTTCCCAAATCGTATAGAATGTAGCTTTACAGCGGGAGTGATCCGCCTCTGATGGATTATTTAACAAGTTGTGAGTTCCATCTCGCCATATGCGCAACTGTGGATACAGGATCCAAGACAGCAGCCGGATTATTCTTTAAAGATAATAAATGGCCTACAACTTCAAAAACGTTATCGAAACAATCAGAATAACGAAGAAATTAGGCGATATTCAGATAATCGATACCAGGATTTCACTAATGCGGGGTTCGATGCAGAAGAGAAAGGAAGAAAGCATCAGATGAATTTGTCATCGTGTGTAAAACCGGTAGCATGTCATAGCTAAACTTCAATCAACCGACACTTCAATAACTGTTCTTTTGAAATTATTTAAACAAAAAATGTTTAACAAGTAAAATGATTGCATTCATGCACATTACAAGCCATGATAAAAGTCACTGGCTTTTTTTCTCATTCACAAAAAGTAGACTCGTTTAGAGGAATGGACTCAAATATCCCTGTCCATTCAATGGGATAGGTTGCTGAAAAGTGGACATACATTTGCCATGTTAATGTAATGACCACATCATGATTGAAATGACAGTGTCATCTACCAAGAAAATATTTACAGTTCAATAGAGGTGAACCTCATCTAGATGGTGCGTTTATAAATACACATGAGCGGTCGAGCAGCAGTTATGGCGTTTGAGAGGATACTACTTGCTGCCAGGCAGGGGGATATACAAACCCTGAAAGTGCAATTAGTTGAGAAAGTACTGGATAGCGACGTAAAGGACCTTCTAGGAGCTTCACCTGTCCACCATGCTGCACGTGCTGGGAAACTAACTTGCCTACGTTTTCTCGTGGAAGAAGCGGGCTTGCCGGGCAACAGTTTGGCAAATAATGGCGCAACTCCCGCACACGACGCTGCTGCCACTGGTAACCTGGCATGTTTACAGTGGCTATTAACAGAAGGTGGATGTCGCACCTCGGTAAGTGACGTTGCAATACAGTATATATCATGTCACACCCTGATTTTTTTTCTTATAATTTTGTCATATTTTTTTGTCCCTATGACCCTGTCTAGTAGCATCATCTCTCAACAAGTTTGGGAGATTTGAATACCAAAACATGCCTTTCTTGCAGGGACCTGCACAAAGCCATTGTACATTTATAATCCAAGAAGTCAATCAGATTAGATTAGATTGTCAATTTTACAATTTTTAGATTTGCAGGTGCCCAACCCTCCTAAGGGAGTGACTAGAGTGCGACGAGTAAGGTAAACGCATGCGTATTGATGTCCCCCTACCTCTCGTATGCTTGGTCGATATGCATTGATCAATGCAACTTCCTTCAGCCAGCAATCTATATCAGGTCTTCATGTTTGCTAGGTAAATTAGGTAGTTTCATGTCATACACAGTTATTTAACCAACTAGGGTAATTGTTAACAAATCATTCTCTAAATTACAGTTATGATTAAACATACATATACATTTTGACTGCGCTATTCAGCCTCTAAAAATTAAGGACCATCTTTCTAAATATAGCAAGCTGGTAAAATAAGATTAATAACTAGATGAGAAAAATTGGAGCAACAATTCCTAACTTCAGTATTTAAGTAGTACTGGCAGTTCTGTGCAGTTTGAGAACAGCATAATTTTGTAAAAGTATGCATATTCATGGAGTAGTCTTTAAATTGCTTTCCAGTGAAGATGCCTGCCAGAAATATTTGACTCCTTGTTAAAGGGGAGAGTGACTATCAAATCAATGGCCCCTTAGAGGTTACTTGACCCCTGTTTAAACATTATTGATTTAAAAAGCCAAAGTTTACACTATCTGTAAATGTATTTTTAGCATATTGCCCCTATCTGTGTAGTGCATGCATTTGATGAATGGTTTGCTAATAACAAGAGAGGAAATATCTTCCCTAGGACTGGCACAATTACTGTAAACAATTTAACCCAATGGTTCTGAACTTTGGTCCTCAAGTGCCTCAAACAGTATCCATTTTTATTGTTGATTTACACAAATTATTCAATCCAACTCATTGAGTTCCTGGTGAGTAGTTGTCAAGTTAAAAATAAACTGAGAGAAGGACCAAACAATACCTTGTTGCCATTTTGAAATAAATTATTCATCAAGATGTAAACCCACAATCTCCCTTTATTTAAAGAAAGGGATTGACAACAGTGAATTTCGAAACAACATTTTCCTCCTCTTCCACCTCAAGTTCTACTTCAGTGAAAATATGTATTGTACGTACAGTGTTGTATTTACATATTTGTATGTCCCCCAAACTTTGTCACACTGGGTCTCATGTTCATCATGGATACAATTATTAACTAAAAACTAAACAAATATTTTTGGCTATATTTGACATCATACATGAAAATCATTGTCACAAAAGATTGGGTTTGACTTATTCATATTGTTCATACTCTTGGGTCTTCTGATTTAAAACTATAAACGCACTTCACTTTAGGACAATGTATAAACCTTTCAGAAGCCAAAATATCAACATAGTGCCAAGGGTGGACTTCAACCCCCTGAAAGGGTTCATTACATTTGAAAAAATATTTTTGACTGGAAATAATTGTCCTTATGCGCTGTTGTCTTGATTCACAGGTGTGGGTGATTTAAAAAGTAAAATGATGTTAGATTTTATGTAGGCTACACAAGTACCGGTAGATGTTTATGGGGGTAATTAATGAAATAACATTTCCTATTTTTCATGCATAGTTATAGTATGCAGCCCTTCACTTGGTTTTTAAACTCAATGTGGCCCTTAAGCAAAAAACCTAGCCCACCCCTGTTTTAGAGAGAGAGTCATAGAAGACATGAGAGAATTCTTTTATGCCGTCATTCTCACAAATTTTATGCAACATTAAACCGGCTCAGCCAAATAAACTAATTCAGACTGAGCCAAATAATAGCTGGTTAAATTTGCAGTTGCTTTGTCAAACTAATGGGATAGTACCACTACTTTTACTGCTTTACTGATGATCTGTTTATAACTCCATACCACCACTAATGTTCACAATTCATTGCTTTGCTTAATTGGCTAAACATACAACCACCACAAAGAATGTACCTAAGCAAATTGGCTCACATTTATGGTCTGTCTTACCATTAGTAATGTAATCTATGGGCATCATATGGCTCAGTGGTTAGGGAGTCAGACTTGTAATGCCAAAGGTTGTTGTGTTCTTGAGCAAGGCACTTTACCCTAAGTTGCTCCAGGAATATGTCCCTGAATTAACTGTAAGTCAGTCTGGATAAGATCGCCCGCTAAATTAATAAATGTAAATGTAAATCTAGATAAGGTTTGACACTGATGCACCATCTTGTTCTTCAGTCAGTATGTCATTGATGCTTGACATCACTTTTGAACAATATTGACATTCATCAGTTGAAAATGTTTTATAGTGCTAACCCTTGATATCTGATTCAAATAATGCATACAGTGACGAAAAACTTATGGCCTGCGACCTCATTTAAAACTTATTTCAAGTATGTTTAATTGATTATTTTCATCTCTTGGTAGTGTGCTTTGAGGATGATTAATTACCATAGGACCTAGATAACTTGTCATAATTGAAGGAACCATTTGAGAAAAGCCATTTCTCCCATATGTGTTATGGATTTTAACATTGTAAGGTCACAATTAACAATGAATTGTGAATTTAAGATTAATTAAATAACATTTTTATTTGTTCTCCCCTCAATTGGTCTTGTCCAATTTTTTGACTAACCCTGCAACGTTGGCAGCTCCACAACCCCCTATCGACAGAGGCGGGATGGTGAGGGGCGCTTGTATGGTTCATCCAACCACACGACGTTGAGCCAGCCGATTCTTTTCGCACTGCTCATCCAACTATTAATCAGCTCATGTACGGGATGATTACGCTCACCAACTTTACTTCCACAGTTGAATTTATAGGCGCTCAATCTGCACACAGAGAGTTGCTGGAGAGTCATGTGTACACTGCCTCAGGCTGAAGGTTCCAGGCAAAGACAGACATAATGTAGTTTGTCTCAGCAGTGATATAGTCCACTACAGCACACAAACCCCCCCTAAATAACATTGTTTACGTTTTATTAATTTAGCAGATTTACAGTATAACATGTATGTCACAAGACTTATTTGACTACAAAAGACACAATAACTGTTTATTTGGGTAAGTGGCTGAGCTGTGGACTAATCTATCAGGGAATTAGGTCTGTGTACATAAATATCTGCAAATTGCATACACAGATCTATTTTTTTTCTTCATAATTTCAACTGCTTACCAGAGCATATTGGATTTTAAAATAAATAATTTGAACTGAGACTGCGAACTTTCAGTTGTAATTTGAGTGTACAGTATTGGGTGAATGATGTAGGTAATGCAGCTCTATATGGTCCCCCAAATTTTAGGGCCAAGTGTTGGGAAAGCAAACATAATCACAAATGGAATTGTGAGGTTTTAACTTGGTTGCAATGACTTGGTCAATGACTGCCTGAAGTCTGGAACACATAGATGTCACCAGATGCTGTGTTTCTTCCCTGGAGATACTTTGCTAGGCCTTTACCTTAGCTGGCTTCCAGTTTCTTCTTGTGCTGGTTGGAATTCAGTTTTGCCTTCAGCAAGTAAAATGCGTGCTTATTTGGATGTAGGTCAGGTGATCGACTTGGCCATTGCAGAACATTCCACATCTTTGCTTTAATAATGTATTGGATCTTGACTATGGGTTCTCTGATTTTCCCCGGCCTCCTTCATGAGGCAGTGCATATTGGCATAGCTCTGCTGGGGATTTGGGCTAGATATATCAGATTATCTATCCTGTCACGTCGATTTCCAGCGACTTCTTGTGTCCAGATTGTGTGCCTGTGGGGTCAATCGCGGAAGTAAAGTCGGTGAGCGTAATCATCCTGTGCATGATCTGACTAAAGGCTTCTGTGTTGGGTTTGCGGTGCGAAATGAATCGGCGGCTTGGGCGACATGTGGTTGGATGAACCACGTGCGCTCCCTTCGCAATTACACAGATCTGTCCAAGGAATTGCAGAGCTGCTGACAAGGCAGGATTAGAGGGAATTGGGAGGGAAATTTATTTGCGAAAAACAAATCACAAAGAAAAGTATTACATTTGAACAGATGATATAGCCCTAAACACTTCAGCCTGCTGCTTTTGTCAAAAGTCACATCATTAAAAAATACCAGTTCCATTGGCAGCCATACAGTATATGCCAATGCTTCACAGATGAGGTGGTATGCCCCGGAACATTGTATGTTCCCTTCACTCTACCCTTCTCTTCCCATCATCAGGATCAAGTTTATTAGTTGATTTGATGTTTTTGCTATCTTTCTGATGGGTTTGTTTAGATTTTTCAGCCTAATGATGTCTTGCTTCACTGATCTTTGGGCTTTATATTGACGGTAAACCGCAACACATTCCAAATGGAAATGCAACAATTGATATCAAATATAGACCTTTTCTACATACTTGTAAATTAACTAATGAAGGAATGACACACACCTGGCCATGGAACATCTGAGCAGCCAATTGTCCAAATACATTTGGACCCTTAAAAATTGGGGGACCATATATAAAATGTGGTGTAATTCCTACACGTTAATAAAATTGTACTCATTCATTATTTAATTTATACTCCAATATTCTGTGGTAGAATGCTTAAATATAAAAAGCTTAATCAATGTCCAAATATTTCTGGACCTAACTGTATTTATAAGATCTGCATGGGGCCTTGAAATTAATCTGACAGGCGATAAGTCTTTAAAACTGACCGTTATACCTTGTGTCTTCCCTTACAGGACCGGGACAATGCTGGAGCCACCATTCTCCACCTTGCCTCCCGGTTCAGCCATCACGAGATCACAGAATGGCTTCTAAAAAGTGGGGAGGCGGACACCGGGGCATCCACGGACACTGGAGCCCTTCCTGTCCACTATGCTGCTGCCAAGGGAGATCTGCCCTCCCTCCGACTGCTGTTGGGACACAACCCAGAGTAAGAGCGCCAAAGCTAATGCTGTTGGGACACAACACAGAGTAAGAGCGCCAAAGCTAATGCTGTTGGGACACAACCCACAGTAAGAGCGCCAAAGCTAATGCTGTTGGGACACAACCCACAGTAAGAGCGCCAAAGCTAATGCTGTTGGGACACAACCCAGAGTAAGAGCGCCAAAGCTAATGCTGTTGGGACACAACCCAGAGTAAGAGCGCCAAAGCTAATGCTAGGCAAACCCATTTAATAGCAATACACTTGAAAGACAGGGACTTGCAAATATAGAAAAACAATAGGGACATTTCAAATATAGATAAGCAAACATTCCTACTCTGTGGAATACATTTCCTGAAAAGTACTATCATTATGGTATTTTTTCGTTATGGATTCCTGAGTGCACACAAGTCATGTATTTGTTTTCATGTATTGTAGCCTACTGGTGCCCTTAGTACTCTAGCAGCTGTGGTACCATTTTACATATAGCAGCAGTCAGATTTGTTTCTGTCTAAAGAGTTTGGGTATTTCATGCTGCTAATCACCTGCCCTAAATCATTGTTATTCAAACAAATTAAATATGTAACATATAATATTAAAGCACATATATTATGTAAACAATAAGGCAAGAGGAGGTGTGGTACCGTATATGGGCAGTATACGGCTAAGAGCTGTTCTTAGGCACAATGCACGGAGGGGTGGCTGGACCCAGTGCTTAGTTGTAGTGTATTTTCATATCACAAACACCTGAGATCCCTTATTGCATACATAAACTTGTGACGATGTCGATGGTGCTGGGATTAATCGGAAACAAACGCAAATGTTATGGATTTACAATTGTAGAATAGTCAAGGCATTAGCTGCATTGAGTGACCAATCAAGACATAATTTTTAATGAAGAAGCTTCTGTCTGTCAACATTAGTTGCACTGTGGTTAGGTTATGGAGAGGTTAGAAGTTGTTGTATTTTTCTGTGAGAGTCAACCTCACTTAGGATTTTACCACACAACCTCTTGGTTGTCAAAATGTTGTCAAACAATACCCCTTCCTCAGTATAATGGACCCTGGGTTTTTCCCAGTTTCAGTGTGTAGAAACCCTAAAGTAGGGGTGCAAACATGTTCCATGGAACGCCTAATGTCTGCTGTTTTTGGGGTTTTCCTTTTAATCTGTGTCTAATGAAGAGTTTGGGATTGAGGTGAGGGGAGTTCCTAACTAAATAGTGACCTTCGTTTTCAACATGGTAGGAGCAGAAACCTGCAGACACTCTGCCCTCCATGGAATTAGACACCTGTGGCCTTAAGGATCCGGCAAAAGCCTTTAGTTTAAGGGCATGTGATAAATGAGCTGCTAAAGAGGCTGGAGATAAAGGAGCCACTGAAAAAGCCTGGAGTGTTCTTAAAGTAGTACAAAGAAATGGAAACATCAGCTGTGAATGCTCACCAAGATGACCTACTATGTAAAGAGCACATTTGCAAAACATGGAGAGACCAGTGGAATGGTTAGGCATTTAGCCTCATGTATAGAAAAGCAACCGGGCGCTAAAATGTGACAACCCCACTTTGGATTTTAAAGGTATAAAAGGTGATGGGAATTTTTTCAGTCCCCCCTTCAGTCTTTGGCACAGAATGCTCATGTCTGACATAAACCTAGATATAGGCTGATGGTTTGTCAATATTGTATAGCATAAGCTTTGAATGGCACTAAGTGTGATGTAGTCAGCGAGCTATGGGCAAGGCTAGGCTAGCGTTCTGGTCTGGATGTTAGAGGGTTTTGGGCCAACAACCCAGGGACTTGTACTGTTGTCTAATTGCAACCCAGACAGGTGCACAGCTCGTGAATGTTTAATTGGCCTCAGAGACATGGCCATGCCTGATAGCAAAGCACCATTCACTCTTGCCCCCACCCCCCCTCAAGCATCATGCTGTTGACAACTGCAGCCATGGTGACACTCAGTAGAGAGTTGGCGATAAGCTAATGAGGGAAACAAATACAGTCATCCAGAAGGCGACTGCTTTCTAGTCCCTTTCAACGTTGTTTAGCAGAGGTCGTTTGCCGTGGTGAGATAGCATTCTTACGTCAGGGTTTACTTTAAGAGAATCTTATCTGTCAGGGTTTATTATGCAACATAAAACGGAATGATATCTTACGCCTTACAAAGAGGAATCCGCCTGCTTGACAGCTGTTACCTTAGCTTTCAAAAATCATGTGGGAGGCAGCCCCTCAGAAGGAAAGCTTTCCTTTCTTCTGTCATGCATAACTGTTGCTTCATTTGTGTCATTGAGCATTAGTGAGCCGAATGTAAACATCTTTGGATTTATCATCATAGTTTAGCCTCCAAAGTTCCATTCCCTTTTGATAGTATTCAGAATGAGCTAGCCTCACTGACAATGGTGTTTGCTTAATTTATGTTTTTAAAGATGAATGGTTACATAGCCTTAGAAATCCACATGAAAATATTTGCTAACCTTACAATGAAGAAAAAATAATTAATGGCCATAGATAGACGCCCAGTAAAATCACTTCCACAGATCACCTGTAAAGGCCTTGGATGCATGAAAATGATTATAGTCCAACAACTGCTTTTGCTTTTCTACTTATTTGCAGTATACAAGTTAGCAGATGGTCTACACTAGTCAGTTCAGTCAGTCTTGGCTGCAGCTCTGAAGTGAAGCAAGTAATCAGAGGTGTGAACCATCATTAATTTAATGAGAAAGTAAAGGCTGTCGGCAATGTACTGTAGGTAACAAACTATATTGGTATGGGCTTAAAGGGCTGAATGGATAAATTCTCCTTCCGTGTCATCATGCGTCTCCACAGATTATGTGCTTGCTGTGTCTGCTGATAATGCTGCTAGAAAATGAAAGGGAGATGGCAAACCTCAACATCAGCAAGATGCTCACAAAGACTCAGAGAAATAAAGGGAGCATGCTTCACAATCCATTAGAACAGATGAAGAGTTTTGCCAGCGCCTAATTGTGAGTTCAACTGGGTTGGATTGACTAAGGTCCATAAAATAAATATTTGAGCTGGTCTAGAAACCAAGCACCATGTTGGGCAACATTTAAGATACCCTTTCTATCTGGTTGTAGAGCATAGGATTTAGATTAGCCCACTTTTTCCTTTAATTTTGTTTTGACAATAAATTCTTAGCAATTTAATGTGCCACCTTGTCAAATGAAGGTGTCAATTCTTATCAAAACACATGTAAATTCCTGTGGGTTCTAAAACTTTTGACTGTAGAGTAACTCTAAGTGTTTATATTTGTTGGATGTAAACATTAGCAGGATATTTTTACCCAACTTATGATTGTGTCTGTTGGGGGTTATTTTAAAGGACAATAGGAAGCAGAGGCAGTGGGAGTAGATCCAGGTATGTAGGGCGAGACACAGAGGAAGTGTACATACAGTTGGTAAAGCCAGAGCTCAAACCCCTTTTTCCGGGGTGCATGTGGTCCAGTGTTGGGAGCTTAGATACTCAAATCTTACCCTACATGGGCCGGAGCCTGCTGGTTTTCTGTTCTACCGCATCATTAATGGCACATACCTGGTTTCCCAAGTCAGAAAAAAAGCTAGATTATTAGGATACAATGAAAAAATGGAGTGGACCTGGATTCAAGGAACAGATTTGAGTATGAGGGGCTTAGACCATCACACCACACTTCAGCACAAGGTCCACTGATGGGACTCAAGAGTACAGTTAAAAATATGCAAAAGCAAAATATTAGCATCCAAGTAGGTGTTCAGATTCAGAATTAAAAAAATGTACATATACGGTACTTTGTGCAAATTAGCATGATGTAGAAATCTCTCAGACGCATTTGAACCATATCGGTTTGTAGTGTGGTTGGTTAAAATATTCAATTTTTTCAATATAATATTTAGAGGGGGAAATGCTACTGAGACTGAAATTAGCTACCCTATTAGCATGACAACATGCTTTGCTAATAATAAAGATGGAACTTTGTTACTTACTCTGTAGATTGGTCTGTACTGTTCAGTAATAGTAGAGGATATTTAAGATGACAAATTGATGATAAACAAATTGGCTAACATTGCAGATACAGTAATGTTATGGACTGTAAATCCTTGTGTTCATGGTTGTTTATGCAGTAATTATAATACAGAAAATGATTAAAGATGCCTTCCGCGATTTTAGGCAATATTTATGCCTATTTAGGCCTCTGGGTTCTACAATATGTGAATATAGGCGCTGTCGGGCTAAAACGGGTCCCCACACTGCAAACTGATTTGACATCACTGTATAGTTTTGGTTTGATTGACATCTCTACTTCTTTTACTTTAGCAAACCATATGTCACACATTTGTTGGGGATACCCTCTGAGCTGTTTTTAATATTTCTTGGGACTTCCCCAAAAATGTCTGGGGATTGCTTTAGCCAGGAAAGGGGTCAACATGTGGTTAGGGCTGTGCAATTAATCGAATTTTGATCGCGATTTCAATTTCTGCCCCTAACGATCACAAAAACGGTGTAATCGAGAAAAAACGATTATTTTGTACATTGCAATTTCTAAGAACTCTTATTTTTTTCTTGTGTTAGAATGACACTCACAAGCGCACTTTTGTGCCTCCCGAAAGCGAAACTCACTCAGTCGTCTATTATAAAGACGCATTTCACAGTGTAACTCCATATCCATCTTGCGCGCAGGCACCAAAAAAAATCACATGTCGTTGCATACTTTTTTGCCAAAGATGCGTTCCCCATTATCACAGTTGAGAACGACCGCTCTAGAATGTTGTTGCATTCTTTGGATAAGCGTTATAATTTGCCATCTCGCCACCACTTTACCAGAGTTGCTCTGGGTGCTTTACATGAGAAATGCTGTGCAGAAGTGGCGACAAAGGCAGAGTATTGATTTATGGTCTACAGTATTTTATATATTACACAATTAATTGCAGCAGCTCCATGAGTTTACCTCACGGCAACGCAGGGAATTTGTTTGTTAGTTGGCCTATCAGCTTTGTCTGTTTGAGTCTTGAATAGGATATTTTATTTGTGTCCTTGCAGCGTTTTTTTACTGAAACATTTTTCTTCAGTAGCTATTAGATTGCGCATCTCTCTGCACCGAAGTAACGAAAATAACAACCCACCACTATCATTGAGCAGTTAATCACATTCTCGTTCTTGGTTTCATTAGTGCAGGTGTAGTGTAGAGCCATGTATTACTTTAGAAAAATTATTCTACCGACTGAAGAGCCAGGCTTCGTGTTACTTCTATTCAGTAGTTTGTTTGAACTGCTGTTTGCGATTCTACAGCAGACTTAATTAAGCACAGTGATCGTGCGCACATGAAAAACCTGCAGGCAAAATAGAAAATAAGAGACGTTTAGAAGTGTTAAGTTATTTGTATTTATTATATAAAAAATTATTAGCAAATATAATTGTAAGGCATTGCTGTCAAATCAAATCCAAACATTCAAATGAACTATGTGTGCTGGTCACACTCAACTAAGTCAGAAAATCCACCTTCTCCTGATGTCAGAATATTTTCACTGTTTTTCAAAATCAACAAATGCAAATTTCGAAAGTCAATGTGTAATCGATTTAAATAATCGTGATTTCAATATTGACTAAAATAATCGTGATTATGATTTTTTCCATAATCGAGCAGCACCTTAAACAAAGAAATTGACTCCAGTTGAGAGAAACATTTTTTTCAAAGATAGGATGTATGCCAGACCTGTGACAAGAAGTGACTAAGTGATCGTGGCAGAGAGACTGGATGAGTTTCTCTGCATACTAAACATCTTCATACCTTTGATAGAGTTAAGGCTGATAAGGGCAAAGAATGATCAAGTAAATAGCAGATACGGTAGTTTAGCGTTACTTTTACACAGATTTCTGTAAATAAACATACTTATATAGACCCTCTTATTGTATGTATCAAAAGATGTATGGACACTAAAAAGGGGCTGGTCCAGTTGTTGCAGAAATACATTACCTTGATTCCAGTCAACAGCCCACTGTGGGTGTTTCTGTTAGTACATGCCAATCTAAAGTGAAACATCATATAATGATCACGTAAAATCAGGCTCTTGTTTACACTTTCATGTATTTTGAAAAGAACATAAGCATCAGACCCATAAACATGTGTTGACCTCTCGCTTCAGACTCTGAGATGCACAAGAGCTCAAGGCCACTTCAGTTACGCACATGAATAATGCAGCGGTCTGTCCACTTCCTGATGACAGAGCTGTAGATTATGTCCCTTCCTGTTGTAAAATATTTAAGGGGTGCTTGTTTTTACCTGGAACTTCACCCCAAATGCATTTCAAGCATGCCTCTTTGTAGTCATAAAACAAAATGTGAAGAAGGTGGTCGTACAAAAGGTGTAACATTTCAGAAACTGGAAGCTCGACTCATGGACTATGCTGCTGGCTTGTATTAACTACGGTACATTGTCTCCATCCTGTGATAGGAAACAGGGTGGTGTTGTTTGTTTTCAGGTGAGGCACCCGTCCCCTTATGCTTCCCCTTATTCTTCACATGGCTACTAAATTTCCCCCTCTGTATTTCTGAAATGGCACCTCTTCTTTCCACATAACAGCAGTGTAATGATGAGCAGAAGCAGAAGCCGCTAAGCCTCTTATGGTAGTGCTTGCCTGATGGCCAGTCAGCGTCCAAATAAAGCATGGCCTTATTGGATTTAGAGGGGGAAAACTTGTTCACTCCTTGACCTCCCGCTGTGACTAGAGATCCGGGGCAAGCAGGCCATTGTCATTGGATGGTCTTTCCCAGGGGAGGAGGGACTTATTATTCTCGACTGCCATGTTGGCCTTTGGGGAACGAGGGGGGCGGAGTTTGCCTCCAGGGTGTATAGATGATTCAGTGGGCTAATAAGAAGACAAGCTTCATAGAAAGGCTACTTAGGATGCCAACTTTGCCCAAGCTTATCCTGAAGGGTGTTTATAAGGGATATTCTTATTTGTTCAAATTATTTTGGTTGTACACAAGTGTGCATCCTAATGTACAGAATGTAGGTCAACAGAGGACACATCAGCTTTTGTCGTCATTGTCAAATAGAAAAGCACCACTCCTCTCTTCTTTCAATCATGAAAGTACAAATTCAAATTCTGATAATAAAACTGCATTCCACTTCTAAGAAAAAAAATTAACATTGTAGTAATTTAGCTGATGCTCTTATCCAGAGCAACTTACAGTAAGTACAGGGACATTCCCCTGGTGCAACTTCAGGTAAAGTGCCTTGCTCAAGGACTCAATGACATTTGGCACAGTCGGGAATCGAACCGGCAACCTTCTGACTACAAGTCTGACTTCCTAACCAATGACTCCCTACCTCTGAGCCCCTTATCAATATATAAACAAATATCAGTATTTATCTGATAGTACACCAGTATGCATTTAGCTGTTAAAATTCCTATTTTTGGACTTGCTGACTTTGGGCTAAACCGTGATGTAGTTTGATTGGGAGGCAGTGACGTACTGTACGTACACACCTCCACAGACTTGAGCTTCAAAAGAAGCTCTGGACGCCCTGTCAAGGACGCTTGTCAAAAAAGTAAGGGGAAGCTTTAGACGCTTTTGGCCTTTTTGGCTGCTCTGATCTGGCAGGACATTCACATCAAGCAAGAAAGACTAGCAGACGTACTTAAATTCCGATTGGTTGAATGTCGTTTGCCGCTGAACCGTGTCATAGCTCCTTACCATAAAGTTGAACAAACTTCAACTTTTCTGCTTGACGCTCTGGTTGCTCAACACGCCCAAAACGCAACGCCGACCAATTTGCCGGTCCTTGCAGCTGAGAGAAGCCAGCTTCCATTGAAAATGAATGACTTCCGGTAACTTTGAAGCTTAAGTCTGTGGCGGTGTGTACGTACAGTTAGACCACTGCGGCATGTGCAAGAACAAAAACACATTTTATGTAGTACCTCAGGCATAGCATTTTAGCCCCATGTAATTAAACATAGCTGAATGCATGTTCTTTTTTCTTTGTAATCCTCTTTTAGCATTGTCAATTCCCAAACAAAGAACGGTGCCACTCCCCTCTACTTGGCCTGCCAGGAAGGTCACCTTGAGGTCGTCAAATATCTGGTGAAGGATTGTGGGGCAGAACCAAGCATCAGGGCCAACGATGGAATGACGCCTCTGCATTCAGCCTCCCAAATGGGCCACAACACGGTCATCGTCTGGCTGGTAGCTCCCCACCATAGAAATAGAATGGATAGAAAGGCCATTGAACTGAATGGCGTGTTCATTCGATTAGTACACAACAAAATGGCAATTGTTGTCATGGTGACAACACGCAAATCGGTTTAATGCGGAAGTAGGCCGCTAGATAGTACTCAAACAAAAATAGCTGCCGCTCTGAACATTCTGCTTCATTGATTTGAATTGGAATGGCCTTTTTATACTTTCCATTTCTATGCTCCCCACAGTTTTTTATGTATGCACCTTTAGATATGTACATTTTTTTTGTATTTTTATTTTTACATTTTTTTTATCTTCCCATTCTAAATGAACCAGTATTTTACGGTAGTTTTTATGTAAATCTTTTTTACAATCATGATATACAGTAACTTTGTTCCATTAGTAGAATTATTAACATAAAAAATGGATTTAGATACACCAGATTATTAATGGAATCCCATATTAATTTCGTACTAAGAGTGCAAGGACATAATACATTATTATTATTACCTGAACTCAGTCCAGTTGAGCATGACACTCACATGCTGAAAACAAGACTATAGACACAAAGGCCCCGAACCAAACAGGACCTGATGATGACTAGATTAAAGACCTGGCATTGCATCCAGAGAAGAGACCCAGCATGATGTACATTAGATATGTCTCAGACTTCAGGCAGGCAGTCATTTTATGCAAAGGATATGCAACCTAAACATGACTAGTGGACATGTTTGACACCTTTATATGTTACTAAACATGCTGTAAGGGCTGAATGGTTAGAGAAAATGCCCTTAAATTAAAGTGGACTGTGTGCACTTTAACATCGTAGTCATCACTTCATTTCTAATCCAAAGAGTTGACATACAGTGCTAAAAAAATAGTGAAGGCATCGAACAGTCCAGATGCTTTTGCAGGTCATGGTTGATGAGATGAGGCAGTGTTCTGAAATATTTCACAGCACGGACACACTGGCAGGTTTTAGGCTGAGCTGATCAGGGGTGTTATTGAATGTAACCTCTACTGTTGTTGGTTGCAGGCGAGCTTCACAGAGATCAGTCTGTCTGACAGGGATGGCGATGGGGCCACGGCCATGCACTTTGCTGCCAGCCGGGGCCATGCCAAGGTGCTCAGCTGGCTGCTGCTGCATGGCGGTGAGATCATGACAGACAGCTGGGGAGGAACGCCATTACACGACGCTGCGGAGAACGGCGAGCTGGAGGTGTGCTATGCGCCTGTGATCATGGATGGGTTGGTTGTGGTTTAACTTGAACCACAGCTGGGACTGTTGATTGGGCCTTATCAAACCTTCTCCAGCACAATTATTAAAGCAATGGCTTGATAAGTGGGGCCATTCATTCTTTCCATGTCAAGTGCACATTATGTCCAAGAACCCAGTATGCTACAGAGTGTTTGTTATGAGGAACCAGAAACACACTTCCTGTCTTTCCTTTGGACATGCCAGCTTCTTTCCACACTTCCCTTCCTCACCATCAGACACACCCACTTGCTGATAGTATCTCTGCCACTCCTGTCTCTCTCTCTCCCTGTCTCTCTCTCTGTCTCTCTCCCTGTTGCTCCCCCTGTCTCTCTCTCTCTCTCTCTCTCTCTCTCTCTCTCTCTCTCTCTCTCTCTCTCTCTCTCTCTCTCTCTCTCTCTCTCTCTCTCTCTCTCTCTCTCTCTCTCTCTCTCTCTCTCTCTCTCTCTCTCTCTCTCTCTCTCTCTCTCTCTCTCTCCCTCTACCTGTCTCTCTCTCTCCCTGCCTCTCCCTGCCTCTCCCTGCCTCTCTCTGCCTCTCCCTGTCTCTCCCTGTCTCTCCCTGTCTCTCTGTCTCTCCGTCTCTCTCCTGTCTTTTTGTCCTGTCTCAATGAATTTATTACATTACCCAAAATTCAACCAATTAAAATTCTTAATTAGAAAGATAAATGACACAACAACATATAACACTAATATTAAAATATTTACATTGATAATGAATACCACTGGCAGGTTATTTGTCTGTCAGGCAGCACTGTCTGTCATTTTGTGTAAGGCAGTAACATAGTGTGCTGCCAAAACACAGGTCTCTGTTTCCTCCCACAACAGGACAGGTAGCCTAGCTTCATCAGAGAGGTCTTTGAAACCTTTAAGAATCAATTCAAATGTAGGGAAATAATGCTCTCTGATTGTTCTATATTATTTACATTTTCTCAGGAAGTGCAGCTCTGTCTCTCTCTCCCTGTTTCTCTCATGACTAGTTTAATGTTCATAATGTCTCTCTCGCTCCTTGTCTCTCTCTCTGCCCGTCTCTCTCTCTCTCTCTCCCCG
>JACXGM010004614.1:0-31456 GCA_016801145.1 Umbra pygmaea | reverse complement strand
ACCTGTATAAAATAATTTTTCAGTATTCATTTTGTTTATGTCCGCTTTCGAGCTGCTGCATAGATCACGTGAGGCGCCCCCTCTGGCACGATAATCTTAATAACATTGTGTAGTGTGTGATGCGCCACGATTTCCAAATCTTGTAGTGTGAGCATGTTTAAGATTTGAGGGAAGAAAATCTGTAAAGATATTTTTTAAGTGTGTGCTGCAACGAGATTTCAAAATCGGTTAGGATTTTAAAACTCCTGTAGTGTGTTTCCAGCATTAGGTAAATGAAAAGAAAGCTACTTAAAAGCATTTTTACAAACACGGGCAGAAGCTTCTGCATCCATAGAGACTTTTCTATATTATAAGGCAGTGAAAAGGCTGATCCGTTTTACAATAATCTGTACAGTTGGTGTGTGACTGTTCAGAAAATTTGAAAGCTGAGACTTTTATCAGTGGTCGGTTTTACTTGTCCTACATAGTAATGGCCATGTATCTATACAGCAAGCTTACAGCCTGCAAGTCCATTTGGCTCCAAGGAGACGCTATGTTGTGGTGTGTGCTTGAGTTGTTTGGCCGCCATTCACTTGTTATTTTCCATCATCATGTTAAGAATGTCACTGCTGCTATTAGAACCAAATGTGGTTCTAAAAATGAATAAAAGTGAAAGTGGCCATGAGAACATCCTGATGGTCATTCAGGGTGAGTTAGGCCAGTGATTCCCAAACCTCTCCTCGGGGACCCCCAGACAGGCCATATTTTTGTTTTAACCCTGAAATGGCACACCTGATTCAATTAGTCAAAGGTTTAATGTGTAGTTGACTAATTGAACCAGTTGTGTCATTTCAGGGTGAAAATAAAAACCTGGCCTGTCTGGGGGTCCCCGAGGAGAGGTTTGGGAACCACTGTTCTAGGACCCTCATCTTAAGCAGAGTATACGCTACACAATTTTAGCGCAGATTTAGCTGTCCCAGACTATATTTTTAGGTCTGCGACAAAACTCACAGATCGGAGCCAAATCACAGCTCGTTCACGTAACCGAATCTCGTTAAATATGAGCAGTTCCAAGATGCATCTTCTAGTCTTTGAATTATCCCAGACAAGGGCATAGGAACAGTGGGGATGGGGGGACATGTCACCGCCAATGTTACAGACAGGCAATGTGGTTTCCCCCAATAATAAGAACAATTTGTGAAAAATATGTCAAACTCGTTCCTACACTCTTGGTCCCAGATGCCCCGATTTTATCTGGGATGTTTTTCTGGCATTTTTGTGAAACCTGTGAGGAGCTGGAGCCAATGCAGGGCTCTCAAGTGTCATGTATTAAGCGTGACAGTCACTAATTTCACTCTTTTGTCACGCACTCCCGCCACACATTGTATTTCTCACGGCTACATTTTTTTGTATAATATATTTAATATGCTGCTCCGCTCTCACTATGGAACCGGCAGGAATTAAGCGCGTCTCTCCTGGATTGTCGAGCCTGCCACTTATCAGCCAATCACAAAAAAATAAATTGGCTACACAATAGCCAATCAGAAAATAGCACTATTGTATCTGGGTAAGATTTAATGCAACCACCAATAAAAAAAAATATCCTGTAAATGTTCACGTGATTTCCACTGGAAACAACTGGAGATCCAAGCATCAGTTTGAGCACAGAGTAAGTCATGATCTCCAAATTCACAACTTGTTTGATACAAACAATGACAACTTGTTTGTATATGAACTCCGTTTTCCTGATCAATTTGGTCTTAAGTAGGGACTTCCCAAAACTTGTGAACTCAGAGATACTCAGAAAAGTACTTTCACCCGGTACAGCCAGAAGAGGACTGGCCACCCCCTAGAGTCTGGCCTCTCTCTAGGTTTCTTCCTAGGTCCCTCCTACTAGGGAGTTTTTCCTAGCCACTGTGCATCACTTGTGTTGCTTGCTTTTTGGGGTCTCGGGCCGGGTGTCTGTCAAAGCACTTGGTGACAACTGCTGTTGTAAAAAGGGCTTTATAAAATAAATTTGATTTTACTCAAGAAAACGAGAGCAGATGTCTCTGAATCTAAAGATTGTGAGTTTGCACCCCAATAAGGTGTACTTTATTTTTGAGAAAATGTGCATACTCATTTAAAACAAAACCGTTGTTTAATTCTCATCTATAAAAAATGAACCCTATAACCCTCCTGATAAATTAGATGTAGTCTACCACAGCGCCATCCATTTCATCGCCAATGCCCCCATTTAACACCCACCACAAAACAATGTAAACTAACACAAGTCGGCATGCTGGACTTCTGTCGCTAGTACTGCCGTGGAAGACTCCACTAACACCGCAACTCCGCCCACCTTCGCCCATGCCATCATTTACCTCCAGCCGGTCATAATTCTAGTAGAGACAGCAGACTTAGTTGTTACTCCGCCAATAGTTATTCAGACATTAAACTTATTTGACATCACATCTAATTACATTGCCTAATTGCCTACTGTCCTGCACATACATAACATACGGAACAACTAGCAAGCAGAAGAGTTAAGAGTACATCATTTAAATATACAGTAGCTGTCTCCAAATTCAAATTGTTATGCTTTATACACTTTATACTGGGTTAAGATTTGCTACCTATGCTTGATTACCTCGCTAGTTGCATAGAAAATACATTTGGGATTGTTAGCTAATTCTGCAGCTGGCCTGGGGCCTATACTACGAAGCAAGATTTGGGGTTAGCAAGGTAACTTCAGATTTAACCCTGGGTTTTCAGTATCACAACGTTGGGTCACCTGTTACCGGGTTACATCGCCATGGTAACTTATGCTGCGAACCTAACCTGCTCCGGAGCAGGTTATAGTTGAGATAACCGATTAACCTTAACAAAAGCACCGCCTACTGACCAATAAATTCTCGATTGAAAAATGGGTCACCATTCTGGGAGTTCACAATGGCTGTCACTGATGAGAATCTTTACGAAATATATAGGGCCTTTCTCAATCTGTGTTCTTGTCTGTACTTGTGTTCTTGTGAAACGTCATCTTTTGTGACCCAAGTACTGTCCCAATACACAAGTCCGTTCTTTGCATTCTTGGTTTTGAGGAACAGCCATAGATTCTCAGCGGAGGGAGTGACGGCTTCTTGAGCCGTATGTGCCAGTGCAGTAAAAGAATGTTTAAATTCTCCAGATTCCCTTTGGTACTACATTCCACAGTCCATTTTTGGAAAAATGGCAGGTCTACCATTTGTAATACAATGTAATTATAATGATATTAAGTTCTAAATTTCATCAGCAGGCGCTTAACAATGCAAAATGATGCTTTATTGACAACTTTTTTCCACACAGAACTATTATATGGAACAGAGTTCATAACCAGAAAAAATAAGTCTATATATCTACTACGTTGGGTGGATAGGAATATCATTTTTCTTGCAGACTTACAAAAGGATGAAGATCAACTCCTTAATTATGAAGAATTTCTGAGTTCTAAAACCTTTCCTGTCACCCACAAAGAATATCAATGGTAGAAAAATGCTATACGTAGTGGAATTCTTCAATTAATGAAACATCAGAATGAGAAGCAGAAATTGGATCCAATCTTTTTTTTGATGGAATAAATATTAAAATTCATAAATGTACAAACAAACATAAGAAATTATTTCTACAGCAAAAGGAAAATCAATCCATGGGGAAAATTTATTTGAAACTCCAGGTACTCTTAACATTTATTGGAAATTAACATAGCTTCTACCATACAAATTTATTCTTCCCAATAAACTAAAAGAATGACATTTTAAAATACTCCACAATATTTATCATACCAACCAATTTGTTTCAAGATTTGCGGCTGTGGACAATAAATGTGAATTTTGTAAAACTGAAGAAACTACTATACATCTATTCTGGGAGTGTCGATACTTGGTGAAATTGTCGAAAAAAATTGAAATCTATTTTAATACTCAAAAGAACCTTGAAATTAAAATGGAAGCAAAAGATGTAATTCTTAAATATGATAACAGAAACAAAACAATACATAGGATTGTCAACCTATTAATTCTACAAGGGAAATTTCACATCCATAAAGCAAAATTCTCTAAATCTCTGCCAATCTTTAGTCACTTCAGATCTGAATTGCGGATTTTCCTTGAGTCTATCCAAATTATAAATAATAAGAAAAGTATTTATATAGCTAATGTACTGAAATAATTTTTCAAGGAAATGTGACTAGATAAATTGAGATGAAATACAGGCTGTCTTTGTACTAAATTTCTTTTTTTATTATTATTTTTTCTATATTATTTCCTTTATAATTTTACTCAAGTCTTTATGCTGATGTTTATTTTTTATTTTTATTAATATTGTAATTTTGTATCATCAAGTAAATTGTAAGGCTCCTAGGTTAAAATTGGAATTAAAATTTGAAAGTATGATGATGAATTGACTTATGTCTGTAAAGTATACAATAAAAAAAACAAATTTTCAACTTTTTCCACGCCCTCTCATCGCCTCCTCTGCTTCCCACGCGTCGCTTCACGTGCACTGCTCTTGCTCACCGCTTGGCGCCTCCCAATTCGTCTTGTACCATAGAAAATACATTGAAACTCGTCGCCCTGACGCCCACTAAAAATGGCAGGTGTGAACGCAAGGTTATCCAGATCGCAATTGTTAGGTTCAGTGAAGCCAGGTAATAAAAATAAATCCAGGGAATGTGGAACTTGTTTCGTAGTATAGGCCCCTGCTCGTCTAAAACATATAATCAAACACGTAGCTAGCTAGTAGTACGATAGAGTACGTCTTGAAAAAACCTCTAAAACATAGAAATTAAGACTGCGGTTTGATTAGACCAAAAAGTACTGCAAAGTAGACCAAATACATGTCAAAGTCAGCAAATTAATACACGTTACACTACAGTAGCAAGCTATTTACCGATTAGGTTTCTTATCATTGACTCTGACTTCCAACATGTACTGTAGCTACAGTACGTGCTTGTACCCCAATATGAACACACTGATGTCTCCAGGAGGTGGCGTAGGCTACTGATCTCAGACAGGACTAAACCGAAAATAAAGAACTGATCTGAGACAGAAGCAGAAGGACCCTTCTCTTATATTCTGCACTGATCTCAAGTCAAATCTGCCTCTACGTATCAAGCGGAATCAACGAAACAAGTTTGGTAACGTCATAAAGCTATCTTGCCCATAATGCAACGCGAATGAAAACGTTCAAAACTGAATAAATATATGCTTACGCAGTCGATAAAATAAATGCTTTTCAAACATTTAACATCGATTTCAGAAAGAACAAATTCTGTTAAATCTAACGGTCCAACGAAATACACACATATGTGTAGTTTTGCAAACTACCAACCGTTATACATAATATTTACCACAACATACTACATAAATACAACTGAGACCTACTTACTTTCTGGCGGAGAGGAGACTAGGTCTGCATAGCGTAGACAAGACAGCGCAGACAGGACTCAACTGCGCTATGTAGCATCAGTGCCGAAATCCTCTCCGATCTGTCTGTGAGCAAGACAGTTAACCCCAATTTGGCATAACAGTGAATCTCAATTGCTCATCTCTAGAGGTATCAGGGTTGGTTGGCAATAGCCCCCTGGGTGTGGTAAAAGACCAGGGGCAACCAAACATTTTTATTTATTAGAATCAGTTCTAATTAATTGCTCAACTGTATTACAATGACTTCACTATTTTCTCAAAGTTCACTGAACAAACCACCCAATAAACAGTATTTTTTTTCAAAAATAATAAACTCGAAATGCACTGTTCCAAATTATTATGCACAACAGAGTTTGAAAACATTTCATAGGTTGTAAAGAACTGAAAATGGTCATTTGTTGAATTTGCAGCATTAGGTGGTCATATTTATTGAAATCAATAGCTATTTCAAACAAACACATCTTAACAGGTCAAGTTACATGTTAACATAGGACCCCTTTCTTTGATATCACCTACACAATTCTTGCATTCATTGAACTTGTGAGTTTCTGCTTGAATTTCTTTGAAGGATGTCAGAATAGCCTCCCAGAGCTTCTGTTTTGATGCAAACTGCCTCCCACCCTCACAGATCTTTTACTTGAGAATGCTCCAAAGGTTCTCAATAGGGTTGAGGTCAGGGGAGGATGAGGGGGCCACACCATGAGTTTCTCTCCTTTTATGCCCATAGCAGCCAATGAGATGGTGCATTGTGGTGCATTGTGATGCATGAAGATGATTTTGCTACAGAAGGCAGTTTCTTTTTGTACCATAAAAGAAAGTGGTCAGTCAGAAACTATTTACTTTGCCAACGTCATTTTCACAGGTCATATTTTTATGAATAATCTAATATTTTCATACCTTGTCCAAAGCATTGCACTATTTTCCGCAGCAGAAAGATCTTTTTCTTTCCCATGTTTCTTGAAACCTGTGGCCTGCTTTCTGTGGAACATCCTTAAGTAGTTTTCCTTTAATTTAGCTCACCTGGCAAACTAATTATCACAGGTGTCTGAGATAGATTTCAGTGAGCCAAAGAGCCCGGAGACACAACACCATCCATGAGTTTGATGGAAAAACAAAATATTTAAATGTTTATGACCAGTGATGCCGGTTACTCTATTCTCACCACTTTTTTCAGTAACAATTAATTTAACACGTTACTATTTCCAAACCAGCAATCAGATTAAACTTAATTACCCAAGTCACTGTGCTTTACTATTTGTCAGTTTTCTTAATAAAAATATATATTTTTGCTTTCTTCTTGCATCTCCGGGAGTGACGTCACGTTTTCAGCATGAGGACAGTCAGATGCTGGATTCACACCAGGCACAGCAACAACAACAAAAAATAACTCTATGGCACTATCACGCAGACACACCTGTACACCGCAATCTTCTGCATCTTCAAGTATTCATCTACAACATTGAATACCACTGTCCTCCTCCACAAAGGCGACTGGCAGGAGCTTTTTCAGTTTAGGTATTGTATTGTCAATCAATAATATCTACTGAGTTCTCAAAGCTTTTCTTTCAATCCCATAAACCCATAGGTGAAAGTGACATATTAGCTCCTCCTCGGTGGTACATCAACTTCCGGTTCGGGTGCCAAATGGCGAAGCACCGCATAAGTTGGATAATTTCAACTCTTGCGACACACCTGCTGCACCACATCCACATTTTGCCAGATCCTGTAGATTTGCCGCAACGGTGCGCATTGCTTCCTACTGAAATGAATGGGTTTCCGCTGCAAACCAACAAGTTTGCAATGCCTGGTGTGAATCCAGCAAGAGCCAGTGATAGGTATAGGCAAGAACTGTTTGCCTGGCAACACTAAATTATGCCAGCAACAAACTCAGATTTTCCTTTTCAAAATAATAGCGCTCGTAATTCATTATAATAATCATTGTTAATTAATTGCATAGATATGTAGTGTGTCCATGTCCATGTGTTGTTAGTCTATTGTTGAATAAAACAGACTAGTGAATGTTTTTCAAATGTAATCATGTTTTTTTTTAAAAAAAAATGTATTTTTTCAGGAAATAGTTTCTAAGTTCAACTTAAAATATCAGGAGATACATTGTTGATGTTATTGTTAAAAATGCACTTGAATGTAACTAAAAGGAAATTGCAATCTAACTTAAGTTAACTAACGAAGTTACTTTTTAAAGGAGTAATCAGATTACTTTTCAAAGTAACTGTGGCAACAGTTTGACACTTAATTCCAATTTGCATAATGATTTGGAACGCGGTGTATACCAGCATGAATCTGAAAAGGCCAGCAGCTGAAGTGGGTCAAGTCTGAAACTTTGTTTTTGCTTATACTCCTTGACTCATTTGTTTCTCATCATTTCATCAAACAGTGGCTTAGAGCTTCAGATAACTTGGTTTTATTACAACATATAGGGTAGGTCCATTTATGGAAAAGACTTGATCAGTCAGATCTCTGTCAGATCTCTGAAAAATAAATCGAGTAACTGCCCCAGACTGCGGCACGTCTTCAGTTATAGCAGAGCCAATGTGTGGCTTGGGTGGTCCAATGGTCTATGAGAATGACTTTTCTATATTATAAGGCAGTGAAAAGGCTGATCCGTTTTACAATAATCTGTACAGTTGGTGTGTGACTGTTTAGAAAATTTGAAAGCTGAGACTTTTATCAGTGGTCGGTTTTACTTGTCCTACATAGTAATGGCCATGTATCTATACAGCAAGCTTACAGCCTGCAAGTCCATTTGGCTCCAAGGAGATGCTATGTTGTGGTGTGTGCCTGAGTTGTTTGGCCGCCATTCACTTGTTATTTTCCATCATCACGTTAAGAAAGTCGCTGCTGCTATTAGAACCAAATGTGGTTCTAAAAATGAATGAAAGTGAAAGTGGCCATGAGAACATCCTGATGGTCATTCAGGGTGAGTTAGCCCAGTGGTTCCCAAACCTCTCCTCGGGGACCCCCAGACAGGCCAGATTTTTGTTTTAACCCTGAAATGGCACACCTGATTCAATTAGTCAAAGGTGTAATGTGTAGTTGACTAATTGAACCAGTTGTGTCATTTCAGGGTGAAAATAAAAACCTGGCCTGTCTGGGGGTCCCCGAGGAGATGTTTGGGAACCAATGAGTTAGGCAAGACAATGTAGAAGATGTCAGGTGTGTGCTGCTAATCCAGCAAATCTGTCTTCTTGCTTTGAGAGATGAAGACAATTCATTTTGCAGGGGTTAGCCTAATGTTCAGGGACCCTCAGCACCAGGGACCTCTAATCTCTTTTGGATATTATTATGGAGGTTGATAATAATAATACATAGTGATTCCAGTGTTAACAACAGCAGTTAACAGTCTTGTTTTTTAATCACTTTCATGGGTTGTAGCAGGAAAACAGTTGGGGCACTCAATGCCATAAGAATCTACAGTTTCTACATTTGAGTCTTCAACCCAAGGTTAAAATGTTTTGGGCTGTATAATGTCACTGTGCCAAAATGGTCAAACAGGTCTATTTCTAACGGTGATCTACTGTGGGACCAGAAGATGTTCAACTGAGTGGGGCAGGCTTTGATCATTCTTCAGCCACCAGAAAAGTCCTTACTGCTTACTTGTGAAATACAGCATCGTGTTCTGCATTGTCTTGCTAAGTGTCAGCCATTTTTAAATATGAATAGGCTATGTTTTGATTCCAGTCAGCCAAGGTCCTGGTGAACAGGACAAGGCACCCATCCTACAGAAATATCCCTTTTGTCCAGGATCTTAGCAGTGTATCAAAGTATGCTATGTGCGCCTTCGGTACCATCAGGTATTCATTGACATTAACCGATTTAATCCCAAAATGTTCTTAGATATGAACACAACTAAACCTATTTTAAAAAATCTGCAACACTTTGAGCATAATCACTATTGTTTTTCTCTCAGTTACCTTTGTGACTGGTGGGATTTAACAGGTTCAGTAATGAAACAAACACAATGGAAACTCTAAATATTGTGACAAAGATATTATATTATAGGGAATTGCATGATAACATCATTATGCTGACACTTAGATTGTTTTTACTTTAAAAAGTACACCTGTAAACAAAATACATTGATTGCAAAGGTAAACAAACTGTACCACCCTTCGCACAGTTTTTTTCTAAATTTTCATAAACATTATTACAAAACCACTGAACACAGAACAAAGTGTAGATGTTAAATTTCATTACAGAAAGACAGTAAAGTGTATGTCAGTTTTGTTAAAGACCAAAATATGACATTTACACTGTACTCACACTCATACTTGAATATAAATTGAAATATGTATGCAGAAAGATTGTGGTGGCAGTTACAATACAACTTTAAACCTTATTTTGGATATCTGATGTGTAGGTCCCCGACTAAGGATTTCTTTGGTCGACCAAGACTTGACTGATCTCTCTTACAATCGACTAGTTGAAATAAAAATAAATCATAAATGTCACACTCGAACATTTTAATGAAACCATTTTGTTTGATGCTTTACAGCACTGTTTGAAGAAATAATCCGAAAAAATACATAAGTACAAAGGCAGATTTACAAGACAAACAAACGTACAAACACTCCGGACCCAACTCAATGTACAGTACGGTAGCGGCTGGCCTTTTCAGATTCAGCCACTATATTATTATTATTCATGTGTAACCTGTTGTTGCTGAATGCCAATATTATTACAATTGACTGGTTTATGTAACTGTGATATGTAATATCCATGTACTACAAATTAAAAATGTTGTTTAACATGCAAATAAGCAGTGCAAGTCAAACACATTGCGCGTGCTGGAGCCTTTTTTCAGAACCACAGACAGCGACATTCACCACAGGAAAATGCGCAGCATCATCTGCCACATTATGAGATGTGGCAGATGAATGGAGAACTGTGTGCTGCTAAGAAAGAATGGTTGTCTTGACTGGACAAGATAATGTCATTCAATGTGAAATCTTTAACCTAGATTTTTCTAATCGTGAACCTAAATGTAGGGAATAAACCTGCAAATTGGCTTTGTCTATAGACTCAAATATTTACAGAACTTTTTGACAAGGTGACATTAATGTTTTTTTGTGATTAGCTCTTTCAAACAGTACAACCAAAGCTTACATACAGTAGCCTAAACCTTTCATTTGTGGCAGATGTTAACAAGTAGATTATTCAAATTAGCGCGTTAGCATGCGAAACTTCAAGGGGTAGGCTACATCATATTTAACATTGAACTATTGTATGAAAACTGTTGTTGGCAGTTTGTGTTCTGCACCACCTGGTACTTCGATGAAATGCTTCCATAATACGGATGTATTACGCATTTTTTCTAAATTGTTCAAAAATATATTAGTGTTGCACTATTTGACATAATATTATAATGTTCTTTAGCACAAAAAAATCTTAGCCGACCAACTAGTGCTGGGCGGTATGACCAAAAATGTGTATCACGTTATTTTTCAAAATTCTACCGGTTTCACGGTATATGACGGTATTTTATTTTTGTCCATGCATAATTAGGTGTTCCCAGCATTTTCTACTGGTTGAGAGAGGAATTATTGCAGTAGATTAATACATTTTTTGATATTCCAAGACGTGCTTGCGGCTAAGATGGTGGAGCAAATTGCTTGTGTCCGATGTGAGTAGAATTTACAGCTGTTGCACCAAATAAAAATAAGACTAGTCGTATAAGTCCAACATGAGCAATGCGCGTCCGTGAGATCAGAATATTACTAGCGATAGTTGCTAGACAGTGTTCTTTCCTTAATCCAAATAGATAAAATGGACGAAGACAGTTTTAAACGTTCCAACGTTGCACCCTGGCAACAGTTTCCTTCCATAAGCCATAAAGTGTAGAAGAAGAGAGAAGTTACTATTAAAATACTTGCATTTCATTGGCTTAAAAAAATATTATATTCATGTAAATATAAATTTCACTAATAATAAATTAATCCCTAAATTTGATGTGTCTGAAAGAGAATTGTAAATAGCTAAACCTGTTTACTAATTGTTCAGAGTTACAAAGCCAAATAATGTGTGTGTGTCCTGTGCACTAAGGAATGAAAAATAAATGGAATTTGCTTCTTTAACCAATTTTAGTTAGACAAAACAACTAGCATCATCCTAACCTGTGAGAGATAACAGAAAATATATTCACAATTTTAGAGGGCAGAGAACCGTCAATCTTAACAAGCATTAATGTTCAATACTGTAGTGATGAAAAACATGTTTTACGTATTGGAATGGATTGCACAGCTGAAAGTGACTGATCAAGATTTAATGTACAGTAACGTTAGTACCATTTTAACAAACAACACGTTGGCTATTTCCAGGAATTTGATTCATAATCCATATAGTTCACTGCTAACGTAAATAATGTGCCCTGTATCTTCAAATGAACAAAACGTTTTTTCTCCAAAGAAATTACAGCTAAATCTTAAAGCAATCAGAGTCAGAAAAACAATAATTTATTTAAATCAACACCCTGCGCCCTGGCTGTGCCTGCTAGCTACTAGGCATAACTCATTGAGAGCTTACGCCCGGCTGGTGCAACAGGTATAAATATAAAGTCTGAGGTAAAGGGCATTTTAGGTCGGATGTACATTTATAACCTATATATATCCAGCTGGTACAACCTGCCCCTGAGCACTACTGTTTACCCTCACTACGCCTCGCAGTTGCACCATGCGTGTTTAGAAGCGCAACATTGAAAAGGGTCCGAACTGAAACAGTGTCGCGCAGCGTAGCATTCCGGACGTTATGTATTCAACTACACCGGTATGGCGGTATATAGAAAATTAATATCATAACAAAAATACACACCGGTATTCGGTGTAAACCGGAATACCGCCCAGCACTACGACCAACTGTATATCGACCAAACAATCAAGTAGTCAACCCTATACTACACCTCTCAAAAAAAGCTTGAGACAAGATTGTATTGTTGAAACTTGCGAGTCTCTCTCGAATAGCCACTACATTTCACGCGACCTCCCGAGGTAGCGTACGAGAGGATTTCGAAAGATCCCACCTGGGGTTTTGCTAATTTAAATGCGATTGTTCAGGAATATCTCGAGAAATGTGTATTGTGGGGAAATTCTTCACATGTAGGTCAACGGGCTGGTCTGGCTTCTATATGTGATGTGCTCAGAGATCAGCATGCTGAAGTCTCAAAAGACATTCCATGACACATCCACAAATGTGCGATTGCCGTCAAGAAAAACAACAATGTAAAAAAAACAGTATGGAAATGATTTTGTCTCTTCTCAAGCTATTCTCAAAAAGTCTAGTATATGTGGCTGAAAGCTCTCGTAATGTAAACACACTCTAAGTTTGCAGACATCATGCAAAACAAAGAAGGCAGGGTTTGAATTGTCTGGGTTCCACACTCCATGGATCCTCAGCATTGAGATACAAACTTTAAACCCTAACCATTGTCTACATTTCTCAAACCAAACTGGGAACATTAACTTGACAGTGAGTTGTCAAATCTTTCTGATTATCAGATTCTTCCTCAACAGCTGACCACCATTTGACTTCTCTGACTAGGGAGAGGGTATTTGTTATCCTTCTTGAGCTATATAATATTGTCTCTACTATGTCTGGTACCATTCACCCATCCATAACCTTCACAATGTACAATTCCTGCTGCTGACATGTTGTTGTAACATACAGCTTGGTGTAAGATGCGTTTTCACTAGGCTACAAGGTACAGTCACCAATTTGTTTACAGTCTCATCAATGTAATACAGTACTCATGCTGCAGAGTGGGACACCTGACCTTAATCTACACTGAAAGAGCCAGGTGACTCAGGAACTAGACTCAAGTTGATCTGAAACCTGACTAGACTAATACAGAATGCCTAATGCTTTTGTAAAGTTGAATATATATTTATGATGTTCATACATTCGATTCACAGTTCAGTATAACAGTAAAACTAGCTACTTGGATTACACATAATAGGCAAATTATAGTGGTGTGTTCATGCTGAAAGTATGGCTGGTACCTACAGGGATCCTCACACAGACTCATTCTCCCACAGCCCAACAGCCTGTTAGCCAACTAGCTAGCTAGCTAACGTTAGCTAGCCGACTGGCAAACCAAACTTTACTTTCAAAGCGAATTGTGTTTGTATTATTTCTATATCAAAAGTAGCTACTGTAACACTAGTAACGCAGAAGGCAATAACATTGGTTTGGGTAACAACAATAGCGAAACGTTCAGAAACCACGTCAAAAACCCGGGGTCCCTAGCTCTACGAGATACCTCTTCATCACCATCCTCCTCCTCACTCAGTCACCATCATCTTCATCACTCTCTCTCTCTCTCTCTCTCTCTCTCTCGCTCTGTCTCTCTCTCTCTCTCTCTCTCTCTCAAGCACAAGGCACTTTAGCTTTAGGAAATAAAAGAGGAAGGACAAAATCATACTCCAAAAGCAATGACGAAGCAGTGCGAGCGCGGAATAAAGAATACAAATTGCCTCAAAATATATGTCCCCCCTTACCTCCAACCCGGTACATGTTCGCTGCCATAACTGCCCCGGGTCCTGGCGTCTCCAGGTAGGGCTATCTCTCGCGGTAGCCGTCGCTGTGTTACCACTGCCGCCGCTGTGTGTTGGAAAATGGTGGATTGATCAATACCAAGCAGACTAGCGGAGGATCTTAAAGAGACAGTACACTGGATTTCGCCAAACCTACTTTTTGGGGGGTATTGCTTTTATCCAGGCTGGCTTGGTTATAGGCGTTAAACCGTTCAAAATGTGGATGCTGTTCGCAACAAAGCGATTTCCCATAACCGGTGCACAAGCGAGAATTGGGGGGGGGGGGCAATGGAGGGATGCGCACAATTTAGTAATGTCCTACTGCGCTGTAGGCTACAGTACCTTACAGCCGAGGGACAAATAATAAAGTATTAAACTACTGCTATTTGTAAAAGTTAAATTAGAATTCTACAATACAATGTGTTCATCTTTCCAGCATATTGACTATTTAAAAGGCAAGAAAGAGAAAATTGATAATGTAGTAGTATTTTAGGTTTTATGGTTTAAAAACGAAGTGTTCTAGGACCCTAAATGGTACAGCCTATAGGAAGGGTTCGAACCGTGGTTGTGCTTCACACCGGCTGTAACCCGGAGTGCCATAGGGCGGAGCATAGTTACTCCCTCAGGTGGCAGCTGCAAGCTAAATTGAGGCTGATTGTTTTAGAAGCATATGATGTCCTTCCATGCAATGTTGCTTATCCACCAACTCCCAAAGTGAAAACTCTGAAAAGACGGCTGGGCATGTTTTGGAGGATGCGTGTCACCTTATTGCATATATAAAAAGTTTAAAAAGAAAAATCACTGAAAACCCAAGATGGTAGTCAACCATAAATAATAAAAAGTGCTGGACCCCATTATGTAAAAAAACAACATTGGAAATTTCAAGTAAACATATAGGAGAACATCAGGCAATACTAGTATAAATTCATAGACAGAGAGAAAGAACAGCTAGCGGAAAGCCAACAGCATTATCAACATAAATATGTGTCTGTGTAGTTTTTGATAATTAGGCCCAGGTTGACAGACAGTGACGAAAAGACAAGGGAGCTAGAGATGTCAATATCATCAGGGAAGAGGCTGTCTACTACAGTAGGGCTTTGACTTTCTCTCAGTGTATTAAATCTCTCCTTCATGTGATGCTCTGGTTTTAATGGCAATGTAGGCATGGAGGAATACTGTGGGTAACATCTGATCCATTCCATATGGAGACCTCACTGGCTGGCAGAGAGACCACAATCTGCAGTCATGTGACTATTGTATGCCAATCATATGCCTAGATACTGTAGTTTACAACCAATGTGCCTGTAGCCACATTTGGAAGGGATAGAGTTGTCTTTACAGAGTTGCAGATTGAAGTAACTGTGTGTGTTTGTGTGTATATGACAGATTATAGTGGCAGTTCTCTAAGGAAGGGATAGTTTCTATGTGTGTGCATAGTTTGTGTGTCTGTGTGTGTTTCCATTAGATCTATGAAGATGCTGAGGCTTCACCTGGCTCTCATTTGGATCCCAAGTGCCAGGTGACAAACCTGGTGTAACCCGGTCCAATTAAACTCCTGTATGTATGAACTTGTGCATGTGTATTTGTGGGGAACTTAAAACCAGTAATGAAAGTGTGTGCATAATAATGTTTGTTTGCTTAGCTCTTCATTAACTGCTGTAAAGTTGCAATTGATTTGGCTGTTTCCATGTCCAGATATTTGTGATGTCAACGCAGTGCAGTCCAGGGTTCCCTGTAGAACCACAGTGACTGAGGTGTGATTGTCTACGCTGACTTACAGTCATTTTGTGCTAATCAACCAATGACTAAATGACACCATCAATTTTACAGACAGCCATTACGCTGAAATCTAGGAGGTGGATTTATTTACATCAGCATGGCCAAAGACTTTGCCTCCAGGTGCACAGTGAAGAACCCGTCAGTGACCTCTCCTCTATCTCTCTTGTCTTCCTGCTCTGGGACAGATGACTGAGCAGTGAGATTTTGGAGGAACAGAGAAAGCTGACCTCCTTTAAACCCCAAGTGTACCTTGCCCAACAAAGTGAGAAAGTGGTGACCGGGGTTAGCAAACCCACTGTGGAGTTCATTAGGAAAGTACCCACCTCAAAAAGAGTCTGTCTAAGGATGTTCAAATCTGAAATAAAATTTTGTAATATTGGTTAAATTTTACACATTGCTGCCGACATGTGTGCCGACATGTGTGATGTTGGAAAAATAAATTGTGGGTCAAATTAATCTTGCAAGACAGCAAAGTTTTCACCTGTCCCCTCAAGTCAAATCTAGGGGAGAACGGGTAGATCTTTAAAATTGGAGCAGCACCCTGATAGAAAATTGTTAGGTTGAGGGCTTAGGGACTGTCTACTCTGTGATTGGACTCCATCCCATGTGTCTTATGCATTTGAATTTGTCCCCCGAATCCATTTACCAGGAGTTGTAATTACATCCAGATCATTGGCTGTTTCAAAAATGGAACAATATTGTCCATATAATGCACAACTTTTTATGCAATTTGGAACACAAGCCCAATGTCTGTTGTGGAAGGCTTTCAATTAACTGTTAATAGATATTCTGCAACATTATCACTGGTCTGCAGTGTGTGAGACAGTAGGGGGCACTGTTGTACCATTTTCAATTACTTCGATGATATCTAAAGAATACATATTTATCTGTTCACCAGCAGAGGTCGCTACAAACACATCTACCACATTGTCCTCATGCTCTATTCACGACCACACTGCTGAGAAGACAGCGGACCGGACAGGCTGTCCCTAATCATCCCGATGACATATAGGTCATTTATTTAATAAGTTACGTAATCAGTGTTGCTCCAATTGAGGCCCAGGCCAGTTAACCAAGCTTTAGCCTTTGCTGACCTCCATTAAAAATGACATCATCTCATTTATTGTTGAGGCACTGAGTTGTTATTTGCACCATTATCGCCGTCACCTTCACGCCCTGTTCCTTTTGGTCTATTAGATTAGACGGAGTGTGTGTGCATGAGTATTGGTGAACGTGTGCGTGTATGTGCACACGCATGCTCTCTTTTCTTGTATGTTCAGGCTTTGCGGTTTGCAGTTTGGGTGTGCAGAGTCTATTGGAAGATAAGGACACTGCCTTGAAGGAGATTAGGTAGTTTGGTTGGGGTGAATTCAAAATAAGTAAATTCAGGAAATACACTAAAATTGAAATAGTTTTCAGTGGTTTTAATTAGGAAGCTTTTGCATGGAAATAGAAGTTTGGTTAACTTTTTTATTTAACAAATTTCAGAGACCAGTTTATCCATTAAAAAAAATATATGGATGAACACAAATGTTATTGATAGGGTTGTGGCTGTAGCTTTGATAGACCAACATTCAGTGCACATACTGGGTGGGGACAGGTCTTGTGTTACAGACATAACACCTCTCAATACTTCACAGCTGTAAAGTCTGGTGCTTACATACACACAGACCACAATCTCCATCTGCCCCTCCCTGTTGGTGAATCCAGTCCTTGCCAGATGTCACTTCACCCCTCCTACCAGATGTCACTTCAACCACCATTCCAGGGAGACTTGGATTACTTTTTATTTCACCATTATTTAACCTGGCAAATTTAATAAGAACCTATTCGGATTTTCAACGACCTGGGAGCAATTAGGGTTAACTTTCCTGCTGACGGACAGAACACAAATCTTTTAACTCTGTGGTTTGGGGATTGAACTGGGGAACTCGCCCCACAATAGTAGCCAGAGAAAAGACATGGTATATTGAGAGTAAGACTACTTCACCTTGTCCCTGGCAGTGGTATTGCTTATGGGTCTTTACCTCTCTATTTCTGGACAAGGACCGTTTGCCTTCAGGTCTGCCCTGTTTCTTTCCTTGAGGACTGTCTCCCTGTCTGTCTAATAAGCTCCAGCTTCTTTCTGACAGTTGAAGCTGAGGACATCCCCCCGAACCCTCCACTGTGCAGCACAGTATGGGCCAAGAATACCAAGCAACAGCCAAATAAGAGCAGGACACTTTCAGTTAGAGGAACAGCTGTTAAAAATGCGCTCAGAGCATGGGTCGGTCTTCATAGCGATACAGCAACTGTCAAGCTATCTGGAATAGCATCTGAAAGCCATACTGTGAAGAACATGAAAATGGCATCAATGCATTGGCACTTATATTAATGGATTCTGGACAGGCACCTCGCTTTGAAGACTCTGACAGATTTTCTGTTATTTTTAAATGTCTGGTTGGTCTTTTTATTGCATTGGCAGTTTATACAGTACACACCCACACACATTTCAAGAGTCGCCAACCATTTGCCAGTACTGGACTCCAATTACAACCGATGCATAGATAAATGACATAGGAAGGCTCACAGTGTGAAACTGAAATACCCAGCTTCGGGACTGCCAACACTACAGCTTTTCACATGCAATGTAATTGTGCCATGTTCTGTAAAGACATTAAGAGAGAAAAAAAGGATAATGTTAACTCATAGTTTGCCTACTTCAGTTGAGTGATTTTCCACTTTGGATAAATGACTGATATTCTGGTGGAATAGTTGATGAGTCTTCTAATCACACATCCATTCCCCAAGACCTGTTCCCAAGTAGGATAAATATCCAGGCCCTACCATGTTTTAAATAACTGTAGGATAGAACCGATAAGTTACCTCCGAAAAACAACAAGGCTTTGTTTTCCTAAACCAGTCTCCCACCCCATATTGAAAGGTTCTATTCACACAATGCAAAGCAGAACACAATGGGCCAACAAGTGGAACAAATCTGTGAAAAAATAAACTCTGCTGAATGTGACTTGTCATCTAGTTTGACTGGGACCCAAACAGTGTACTACATAGACCTTGTTGAAAATGAAAAGAAGCCCCATGGCTTGCTTTGATGTAGAAACACAGACGACTCCTTGTTTATCTTGCTGCTGTTTCTGGCATTTGGATATCATTCCAGTGCCTATTTATTGGTGTTTATTGGGAAGAAGTGTGTATTGCCGTGAAAGGGACAAGTTGGCGAGACCTCCGTATTGAAGTAGAGCAGATATTGTTCCCGATTTAGCCCGGGAGTTACCGGCAGACAAAGATATCAGACAATGTGAAATAGATCAGACACTGAACTCCCTCGCTCTTTCGCACAGCTATGTCAAACAAGACCTGCTATTGGTCAAATCCTTTCATCGTCCTTCTTAAATCCCCACGTTTGCTATCATTCTTGGACAATGTATCAGCAGCATTAAACGTATCATTCTCTTGGATAAAACAGACCACTAGCTAGATCACATTGAGAAAGTTCTTCATTTGATATTCACAACAGATTTTTTTCTATGTGAGGCCGACTTCAGTCACTGTCTCTTTCCCCTAACAGATAGGTGTTATAGCCAGTGGCATCAGACCTGGAGGAAAATGGGTACTAAGTCTATAAGTCCACCTGATGTGTGGAGCAGCCCTCAAATCTGTAAATCAAGAGGCAGGGGCCCTCATAGCCTGCCTATGTATACATGGACCAGAATGTTTTTATTTTTTAAACACTACTTAAAGGCATTAAAACAAGTCTTTTTCCTCAGTTAAATAAGTGTATGAATTGCTGTTCATGCATAAACTAAGGCGTGGACAGGAGAACATGCTGATAGTTTGGTAGTGTTTAGTGATTGATCACTTTGCTGAAGTGTGCTGTAAAAAAGCACATCACAGAAGAGCACACACAGCAGTCACAACTGACATTTCTGTTAGCTCAGCCAAACCATATGGCAATCATGAATCAATTACCAATCCGTTACACAAAATTCTGCAGAGGCACTGAACACAGCAACCTCTTTTGTTTATGTTTGGTAAAATCATCAGTTTTTTTTTCTTGACAAACACAGTCTAAGCAATGGTTCATCCTGTGTATTCACCCCCCCCCCCCCGATTTTCCTCCCTTCCCAATACCCTCTAATCCTGCCTTGTCTCCAGCTCCGCATCTCCTTGTAGCGATCTTTGAGATGGTTCATCCAACCACAGGGACCCCCATCCTGTGTGTAGTATGAAGTTTAAATGTACGTTTAACTGTACGTTCAAAGTGTGCTTTACAGTGTAACTCTGATTTGCAGTATAGCTATGTGCTATCAAATGTACCAGTGTAATTGTTTTAAAACTTTGTGCTGTGTATTGTGTAATCCAGACAGTTTTAATATCAGAACTGGTCATTCCTGTGAAGGTAAGATTATTATATTTCATTTCACTATAGAACAGTATCTACAATGAGACATAGATTGTAGGATCACAGAATTATATGGTGGAATCCTTTTCAAACCTCTAAAGCTCCTACTAAACACTGCTGCTGTGGTATCTTTGCACTATGGAGATTCAACCCTTAAAACAACCAATAGAAATCTGCCTCTCAGAGTTGGTGTAGTGGTCTATGCTCCAGACCCCAGCCTACACATGCCCATGATGGCGGGGTTTGGAGCCCCTGCTCGGCCAACTGTCTGTGCTCTTCCTCTCTGTCACCCTTGCCTGTCTCTCTGGCTTCTGCTGCCTCCTGTCCTGTCAATAGAAAATAATAATAAAAAATAGCCCAGAAATCTGCTTCTCGCAGATCTCTTCATGAATAAACCCAGAGCTGAAAAGGAAAGGACATATTACCATCAATACAGTCTATCAATATATTAGAGGAGCCGTAGAAGCCGGGGGGTCAGGGAGCAGATTAAGAAATACCCAGAGAGAGAGAGCAGAGTGGATGAGCATCACTGAGTGAAACATTATACCCAGTTCCCCACATTAGTGAAAATTACATTCTGTGGAATCTGGGACCGGGCATGTTGTCGGCCCCAGCCAGAGGGCACGGTGTCTGGGGCCTGAGAAGAGGGAAGGCTGGCTGGGCCAAGTAGAGTGACTGGGGTTGGAGCTACTTGGTCCATCTGTTGGTGAGACTGAAAAGACAGAAAAGAGGTTAGATAAAGTGAGCTCTCCCTCCTCCTGTTGTCCATTGTAATAGATACCAACAGTCCTTCCACTCTCACTCAGAATGTTCACTAAAGAACAGATTTATTGGTTCAGAATATGCAGACTAGAAAAATATGATCTACCTACCTGGCTGTCTTTCTCTCCCTAGCTGATTAGGCATAATAAATGAATCTTCTCAAACAAAGAATGTTCAAATCTTTTCCCAGTGCAGATAAAGAAATTGTTTCATAATAAACATACATTTATATTTATAAAGTTAAAATAGTTTATAGAATCGAATAATTCTGTCTGTTTTCCAATACAGCCACAAACGTACATTTCTCTAACGGTTGTGTCTTCTTGTAATGGGACTTTTTTAGTGGCCTGAGACACCCAAGGCTACACGCAACATGCATGGGGTGGAGAATGGCTGCCTTCAGTGTAGAAACACACCTGCATTTAAGTATGCATCTGTGTGTACATTCTAAAAAATACTGGGCTGAAAACAACCCAAATTGGGTTATTCCCAACCCAGTTCCTGGTTCAATATAGGACAGAACTCATACTGGGTTGACTTGACTTCAACAAATATGGGCAATTCTGACACAAATGATGGGTTAATGCAACTCATTTCTGGGTCAGGCCCACTAGCCCAATATTGATTTACATTAACCCCCTTGTTGGTTTTTTTGTCTTCTCCTGTTTGCTTAATTAGCATCAGTGGAAGCCGTCAGTGGGGGCAGAAACATGGTTGCTTTCGACAAAGTAAAGTTCTACAGGCTGTGCCGTTATGAAAATAATTACTTGGGAACTAACGACTATTAAGCTCATATTTCTGTTGAAGACAGAGATAGGGTTTTAAAAATTAGAAGAAAAATGTGTTTGAAGGTTTGCTGTGTTTGTCAGTGTAGTGTCCAGAGCATGGAGGCGCTACCAGGAGACAGGCCAGTACATCAGGAGACGTGGAGGAGGCCGTAGGAGGGCAACAACCCAGCAGCAGGACCGCTACCGCCGCCTTTGTGCAAGGAGGAGCAGGAGGAACACTGCCAGAGCCCTGCAAAATTACCTCCAGCAGGCCATAAATGTGCATTTTTCTACTCAAACTGTCAGAAACAGACTCCATGAGGGTGGTATGAGGGCCTGACGTCCACAGGTGGGTGTTGTGCTTACAGCCCAACAACATGCAGGACGTTTGGCATTTGCCAGGGAAAACACCAAGATTGGCAAATTTGCCACTGGCAGACTGTGCTCTTCACAGATGAAAGCAGGTTCACACTGTGCACATGTGACAGACGTGACAGAGTCTGGAGACACCGTGGAGAACGTTCTGCTGCCTGCAACATCCTCCAGCATGACCGGATTGGCGGTGGGTCAGTAATGGTGTGAGGTGGCATTTCTTTGGAGGGCCGCACAGCCCTCCATGTGCTCGCCAGAGGTAGCTTGACTGCCATTAGCTACTGAGATGAGATCCTCAGACCCCTTGTGAGACCAAATGCTGGTGCGGTTAGCCCTCGGTTCCTCCTAATGCAAGACAATGCTAGACCTCATTGAGTACTCCTCATGGAGTATGTCAGCAATTTCTGCAAGAGTAAGGCATTGATGCTATGGACTGGCCCGCCCATTCCACAGACCTGAATCCGATTGAGCACATCTGGGGCATCATGTCACCAACGCCACCTTGCACACCAGACCAGGAGTTGGCGGATGCTTTAGTCCAGGTCTTGGAGGACATCCCTCAGGAAACCATCCGCCACCTCATCAGGAGCATGCCCAGGCATTGTAGCAAGGTCATACGGGCATGTGGAGGCCCCACACACTACTGAGCCTCATTTTGACATGTTTTAAGGACATTACATCAAAGTTGGATAAGCCTGTAGTGTGGTTTTCCACTTTGATTTTGAGTGACTCCATGTCCAGACTTCCATGGGTTGACAAATTTGATTTCTATTGATACATTTTGTGTGAATTTGTTTTCAGCACATTCAACTATGTAAAGACGAACGTATTTCATAGGATTAGTTCATTCATTCAGATCTAGGATGTGTTATCTTACTGTTCCCTTTATTTTTTTGAGCAGTGTATATAATACAGGGTTAAACAGCCTCGAGCCAGTGGTTGGGTTAATAAAATAACCCAGTATTTTTTAGTGTGTAGTGTGTGTACAAGGAGAATGAGTGTGGGTGAAGGACCATGTATGTTTGCCTGGATGAGTGTGTGTGCAGGAAGGAAATCACTTATAGACTGAAGATCTGGAAGTGCCACAGTTGCCGGGGGTTTAGACACCTGTTATTCTCCGTGCTCTGTGGATTAACAGTGGGCTGGGGTGAGCCTTAGGATTCTCAGAAGCAGGTGTGTGTTTGTTCACAGCCCAGCCCTGTTCCTTGTTCACAACCATGCCTATATGGTCTGATGGAGGTAGCTTGTGGAACAAGTGCAAGTGTGTGTGTTTGTGTGCGTGTGTGAAACTCCAAGGTCACTATGAGGCTTTAACTGGCAGCACATACAGACCTGGTCTGATCTTGGAAGCAAAGCAGATGATCAGAAAGTCTTTGTGATGTCTGTTGACCTGGATCTGTCTTCAGCCAGTCCACTGGGCCCAGACGAGCCTGTTTTCACATGTTGTATAAATAGACACACCAAGGCTCACTGCCTCAGAGCACAGCAGCCCTGCAACCTCCGCTCATCCAGTCCCTGGTCTACACACTGTCCTTTTCCTTTTCCATGTCCACTCATCCTTTCATCCACCCATATCAGTGTTTCTCAAACTTTTTAAAATATTGTCCCCCCTTTGAATTGCCTTTTTAAGCCAAGTACCCCCTGACCAGCGCAAAATATGTTTGGTAGAAATTAATATAAAGAGGTACAATACAGCACCGGCAGTGATAGACTCACTAAACAACAAACAATTATTTTAGGGTTTATGCATGACATTTTTTTAATTAGCATTTTTGCTAAATGTTCATGTACCCCTTGCAGTACTCCAAAGTACCCCTAGGTACATGTACCCCCATTTGAGAAACACTGATCTATATCATCCAGCCCCGTTTTCATCAATTGCCTGACACCTTTTCCCATATTTTCATCGTAATTTCTTTGTTGTTCTTATTTTGTTCACTAAAATACATTGTATTTGGGACTATTTAGGCCTATTACATTGTTATATGGTAGTGTCCCAGACAATGAGGGATTAAGCATTTGTTGTAGATTACTTGTAATTTAATCCTCTTTTCGATGCCATCATCTCTGTCTATATCCGTGTCTTCGTTGTGCTGATTGTCCAACAACTACAACTACTGCAACTAACTTAACTTTCTGGCACACACAAACATTTGTTTTTACCTAAACTATTCCCAGAATCCATGTTACCTATTACTTAGCCCTAAACCTTACCCTTTAGGCTAAACTAAAAGTTACTTTTTTCATGCATACTGTATACTCTCTGAGGCAAAAATAGAACTTTTCCTATTGGGGGTGGGGGACATTCAGGTTGTTTTACCTTAAACCACCACACACACGCACACACACAGCTGTGACAGAAAGCCAGACCAGTGAGGGAGACAAACCCACAGTTGGAACAAGGAATGCTTTTAAAAACACTGAGGTCAGAGATAACATGAGGATAGGCTGCGCTGAGGCGTGATGTGGACTAAGCTTCTGGATGTGAATGTGTGTGTGTCTTTGTGTATCCGTCTATTAGTGGGCTAGACCTGCAGAATGTCACAGTGTCATGCAGAGATCTGGACACTGGACAGCACCACTGTGTAAATGAGTGACGTGACTAACACTCCAGTAGTCTGGATAGAAACACACATTCTTCTGTGAATCATAAGCGCAACCGTTTTACAGAGGGAAAATTGCCTGATTGATTACTCATTGATGAAACGAGGGTTCGAAATGACTTGTGACTCTTGTGACTTTTTGTCCCCTAAAATGTCATGATTTTATTAAATGGTAAAATACATTTGTCTGGGACCCTCCAAACAAATAAAAAAATATTATGGGGGTACCTACTGACATATGGAGGGTCCCAGACCCCCCCACATTTCAAACCCTGGATGAAACGATAGCAGACATGGCAGCTACTGCTAACCTTTGGCTGAAAAGAGAATTAAATAAATATAAAATGTCCCATATCAAGACCTAGTGTGTTTCTCCCTATTTTTTGACTGTGTATAAAAGTTTACATTGAACAGATACATGACACAGTTCATTATGATACAGTTAAAAGTTATTAGTCCCAATTACCCCCCCCCCCCCTCATAAAAAAATCCTACCCAAGTTCATTCATTCAGTCAAATAAATTATTTCAAATTGCAACGTCTGCACTCATCGTGCATGCCTTAAGAAATTCCCATTCATCTAATGAAAGACCGCATTGTTGCTCAACCAAACGCTGCCTACTCGTTGGGTGGAAAAACGGAAAAGGGAATGGAGAAAGTGGTTGTGTGGAGTCTACATTGAGCTTTCCCGTCCGAGACATCTCAGTGCATGAGGTCTAAAACGACTCCCGCCCGATTTTGTGACTGATCGCGCGTTGGACCAAACGAAGAAGGGGAGTAAGCAGGCGCTGGAGGCGGGGTTTATGCAAATGAGGCGCGGTGATGTGAAAGATGCTCTACGAATGAATATTCAGAAAGCACTTGTGCTTGAATGAGGTAGCGGTAGAGCGTGGAAACAACTGCACTCTGTAAACAGTCCACTTTCGCTAAATAAAGCATTACAAAATGGCTTCAAAGTGCCCCAAGTGTGACAAGACGGTGTATTTTGGTAAGTAACTTGATTTCCTGGCTCCATCTATTTTTTATGGTAAGTTTAGATGACGCGGCAGCCTTGAGAATGGATGCAAAGAGTGCAATCTAACTAATATTGCTAACTTGCTAATATTTGTTTTTGTCTCGACGCACTTTTTAGCTAATGGATGTTATGTTGTTGTGCAGTTCTGTACCAATATCCGAATATGTTGGGAGTCTACAATTTTAATTTGGCAGAATTTTGAATAGTTTACTTAAAAAAAGCTGCAGTCAGAAAGGTTAGCTAATAGTTTACTTCAGATTTTGGTAATTTATTGTAGGGAAGACCAGGGGCAAATATAACACACCAAATTCCTCCAGTCAGCAACAAGCTATAGGATGACACTTATTCTCTGCCTGTGGAAAATGCGCAGGATCATTACACATTGGCAGACAAAAAAATGATTTTGAGGTATAAAAGTAACTTTATGGATGTACAATAGTTTCTTCTGCTGTCTATAGTTTAGATGACTGTGAATTTAAACTTACATACATTTTATCTATAGGTATTCTAATAAAGGTGTTGCTAACTACCATACAGGATTTGATCATGACTGCAAGAACCTACACTATGTTACAATTGCCCAAATGGCCCAATGTAAGCACATTGTTTGTCTGTGCTGACATATTTATCTGTTAGAAAATAAACATATTTCACTAAATTTAAATTTAAAATGACATTTTAAGACAGTGTAGCTATTACAATAAATGTGTTTGTTCTAGCATAGCAGCACATCAATAAACATAAAATCTTTGTATAAAATAATTTGTATTTTATCAAACAATATTAGATGTTGACAGAGTAAAATATACTTTTAACTCAATTCAAATAATGAAAAACTAGTTAGCACTAGAATAGTTGCCTAGTTTTCTGCAAAAATAGAAATACTTTAGCTTTGGATTGCATATGATGCCAGTGGATTAAAATGCCTTGTCTTTTCAGGGTTACCATTACCCCCACCGAGGAGGAAATTGTCACACTATTGACTACTTGCATTAAATGTATAGTCTTGTCGTTATTAGTGAAAATATATCAATTGTATTATTAATTAGTGAACATATGTTTCTTATATCAAAAGATTACTAGTGTATTTTTAATAGTGTGTGAAATGTAAAACATGTTAAATTACCCTCGGTCTCTCCTACTCAAGCCTTTTGTTGATATATTATTAATTCTCTCAGGTAATATTCATAAGATAAAAGTTTGCTATTTTAAAAACCGTAGATTGTTTCTCTCCAGTGTAAATATTGGAATGTCAACAGAGATAATGGGAAAATTATGAATCCACACAAGTAATAATATTGGTTTTATGTTTGTGTATATTTGTATTTACTGTATGTATTCACACGATCTGACACTCCTAAAGTTATTTATAAATCTGTTAACACGCCTATAGTACTTATCTATGGCTGTTGACTTTGGAGGTTGCTGGTCAGTTTCTCATTACACACCCAGTGTGGTTTGGGTGGAGTTAATGGGTGAAATGTTCAAAATCACAGGAGATGGTGCAGCCTAATGTCATGGTCAAGCTGTGTAAATTATCTTCTATATTAACCCAATTCCTTACCAAAAAGCTATAAAATATGTACAGTGCCCCCCCCCGCACAGTTGATGTCATCATAAAACCTATGACCTGATCATTTTGTGTGTGTGAATGCGAGTCTACAGTTGCTGACAGCATGGAACAAACACAGTGTTTCTGGCTAGTTCTTATTCTAGCTCTAACTACATCCAAATCAAACACACACACACACACACACACACACACACACACACACACACACTCAATCATGAAACACAGCACATCCAAATCAATGAAGAGAATGCAACTGCCTGTTATATAATAATATCCGAACAGACAGTGCACATGGCAGCTGCTGTTCAATGTTGAGACCTGTGTCCCAGAGGTCATCAAATTAGACAACTGGAAACAACAGGCAAATCAGATTTAAGATGGACAACAAATACCATTATACTGCATTTGGCATTTGTTTTTTGAGTATAGTTGTGAATATATGTAGTAATGTTATAAGAGTTTGTTTAAAATGACAACACCTAATATAGGTCTTATTTACCCTTATTTTGAATCTACAGGACATTGTTTATATTAGTATCTCTACAGAGGAAGAAATGCCAAGTTCAATTTAGAAAATGTCAACAATACTATAATTTTCCCTCCAATGGTGAAAATTTGCTCCAAGTTGCAGGAGATGATGGGACGTGTAGGTACTGAGCAGCAAATCTGTTCAGCATTGGTGCTGTGTGACTGTGTGGATTTCCCATGGGATCAGTATTTGTTAGTAGAAGATATTGGATGGTGAGGTAATCCTTAATGACTTTGTTGGTACATGCAGCTGTGTCGGGTTGTTTCATGACACTAAACAGTGTTGGATCAACTTTATTTGCTGGTGGTGGGGGTTGACTGTGGGAAATCATCTGTCATTCAGTTGAACTCTGTGGCAATGTCATCATTGTCTGCTGTAACCTGGGATGCACTCACAGCTTTCCGAAGGGTCCAAGTTTTATAGCATGGACTGCTGTGATTTCCTCTGCTCATAACCGTTACATTCTTGTTTACTGTTTCTATCAGTTTTTTATGACAGGCTTTTAATTAAACCTGCTAGAGCAGGTGAAGTGATGTTTAGTCAGTCCTCTGTGTTTCTATTATATAGTTGTTTACCTTGGGGACAGTCAGTGGTCAAGTATTTAATTCATCCACATTAAGCACTGAGGGAAAATGTTGAGTCGTGATTTCCATCTTGTGACATTGGCTGGTTGCATGGTCCTACTTCAGAGAGCTCCTGCACTCATGTAGACTTCTTTGAGCAGGATGCAGTATTGAAAGTGTTGGCTTTTTAAAGGTTCTTAGCAGATTTAAGGCCATCATAAATGTTACTTTTTTTACACATTTTCGTCACTCCCAATTGGTCATGTTAAATTCCCCCCTGACCCAGCCTTCTTGGCATCTCCTCAGCAGGTGTGAGGTAGTTGAGGGCGCTCACATGCTTCCTTCAACCACATGTTGTTGAGCCGTCCGATTCTTATCACATGCGCATTCAACTTGGAAGCCTTAAGTCAGTACACACACAGATGTTTTTACTAATTACATACTGAAATCTTTTGATGTATCCATTCCCCGTCTCTCACCTTCCCTGTCTCAAATCCTTGTCTTGTGTACAGTTATTTCCAAACTGATGGCCCACTTTTATACAGATTAGTACAAAAGACTGGATAAAATCAACACATGGACTGAGCTATATTTTAATTTGTCCATGGATTTAATGTGTCAGAATTATTGGCACCCTCGTTTTCAGTACTCCTCAACCTCCTCTTTCGAGGGAGACAGGACTGAGCCTTATTTCTATATTTCATCATTGGAGAGGGGTCTTGGAGATGGCTATTTATTAGAATCCAAAAATAGAGAGCAAAACACAAAGCCATGGACACATGCACAGAGAGAAGGAAATGGTCTATTGAATTTATTTTTAGAGGGACCTCCATTGAGAGTGGTTGGGTTGGGTGTAGTATTCAAATCACTTTTGGGTGGAGTACTGCTTAGAGAAAGCAGGTTTTAAGCGCAGAATGCGGGGTTGGTGCTAAATGGGAACAGTTGATGCTGGGGCTACAGTTGCTGTGACATCAGTAACGGACTTACCTACATGGTTTGTATTAATGATTTGAGGCATGACAGCAGGGTGTGTGACTGAGTGAGTAACTAACTACAGTAACAGTGTGAAGGGAGTAGTTGATGATGTGGCCAGAGGGAACACACAGACCTGTGGGTCATAAGTAATTCTTGGACATCGAGTGTGAAGCTAAGTATAGTACCTCTTTTTGGTGCAGGAAGTGATGAGGTCTCGTCTGGGCGGGCGAGGTCTGGGAGTGTTCTTGGCTTTGCTACCCTTTGCGTAGTTAGAACTTAGAACGTCATGGTGATGTCACTCAAGAATTCTAGAATGCTACTGTAAAGCACTTTGGTCAGCCTAGTAGCTGTTGTAAACGTGCTATAGAAATAAAATGAACTTGAACTACTGTGAAAGTGGGTGGATTTGCTATGTTTGTATAATAGCGTCTACATTACACAATGCTACACAACCACATTATCTAACACACTTAGCCTTGTAGAGATGGCCGCAACCACGTTACTGCATAGATTAACATATGATTATTAACACAGAAGGAGAATAGCCTTAAAGTCTAACCACAGCAATTTGACTGCCAAACCGATGGGTACATTGGTAAGTGATGCCTGGTATTGTGGGGAGTTATGTCACTGTATATGTGGAATGTTTATGATGACGCTACCTATATGGCTGATGTTCACTCTTGAAAACATAATCCTTAAAGGATTCTTTAGTTGTCCCTTTAGGAGAACCCTTTTTATGGTTCCCTGAAGAACCTTTTGTGGTTCCAGTGAGAAACCTTTTTGTTTACTGTAGGCAGGAGGCACGTGCGTAATTCCATGGGAAGTAAACAAAATATTCCTTATCTCTAACTGAACAGAAACACAAACGACAGGAGGCAATTACCAACAGGGATTGATACAAACAGAGGGTTTCAATACATATACTGGTGTGTGAGGTTAAAAGACAAATTATACAATCCATCCATTGAATCACGGTATTGATACCTGGTGTGTGAGGTTAAAATACAAATTATACAATCCATCCATTGAATGACGGTATTGATACCTGGTGTGTGAGGTTAAAATACAAATTATACAATCCATCCATCGAATGACGGTATTGATACCTGGTGTGTGAGGTTAAAATACAAATTATACAATCCATCCATTGAATCACGGTATTGATACCTGGTGTGTGAGGTTAAAATACAAATGATAAAATCCATCCATTGAATGACGGTATTGATACCTGGTGTGTGAGGTTAAAATACAAATTATACAATCCATCCATCGAATGACGGTATTGATACCTGGTGTGTGAGGTTAAAATACAAATTATACTATACATACATCGAATGACGGTATTGATACCTGGTGTGTGAGTTTAAAATACAAATTATACAATCCATCCATTGAATGACGGTATTGATACCTGGTGTGTGAGGTTAAAATACAAATTTTACTATACATACATCGAATGACGGTATTGATACCTGGTGTGTGAGGTTAAAATACAAATTATACAATCCATCCATCGAATGACGGTATTGATACCTGGTGTGTGAGGTTAAAAGACAAATAAAACAATCCATAGATTGAATTACTGGAATTATCAAAAGTTTGGGCAATAACGAAAACCAGTACAGGAGTTGATGGGAGATGGATCCACTAACCTTATCCTCTGCCATGGAGGGAGACCGTGACAGTTACATAATGATACGTATTCATATAGAATCCTTTCAACTGAAAATTCTACATGGAACAGAACACAACCGGGTTTTATATGTAACCAAAAATGTTTCTCACTGGAACCAAAAAAGGTTTTTCTGTGGTTTTTCTATAAGAACAAATGAGGAACCCTTTCAAACGAAGGGGTGCAGGAGCGCATCAGGAATTCAAAGAAAAAAATATGTATATATATCTTTACCACTGGTGCCCTAGGAGAGGGAATATGTGATAATGGAAGCGGAAAAATTGAACTAAATAGTAACAATATTTCAATTCCCGGCACACACGTGGATTTTAAATTAAAAAGCCTTTAATGTGCTTGGCTGTTTTCAGGTTTCAACTACGCGTTTCGGCTTTATGCCTTCATCACTTCATCAACCTGATGAAGGCATAAAGCCGAAACGCGTAGTTGAAACCTGAAAACAGCCAAGCACATTAAA